>RCUC01118216.1:0-21271 GCA_003697995.1 Taxidea taxus jeffersonii
AAAAAAAAAAAAAAGAAATGCTTGATAATTAAACACTAGGGGAAATTGTTACTGTAGAGCAAAATATAAATATATGCATAGTTTTATGTAGACATAGTAGCAATCAATGTCCTAAAAGTAATACGAACAACAAAATTAAGAAGTCTTTTTTCGAAGATGGTCAGTTGATATGCATTGCTCTTGAAACACATAATTTAAGAATATCATGGCTCTTACTTTTTGTTGTATTTGCTTTTATTCACTATTTTCAAATCTTAAATGACCGTCTGGTCACTAATATTCCTTGTGAAACAAATTTGACTTTTAGGAAATTCTTTATCCAATTCATTTAAAGTAAAATTAAAAGCTGTTTTTGGAAAAGGCGTGCAGATTATGATTTCATTGTTATAAAGCTATTTCTGTTGATCTGCTTATCTTCCTCTGCCAAGGTGTATAACGTTTATATTCTGTTCTCCAACAGTCATTCACCCTCGATGCAGAGGGAGGCCTGAAGTAATGTCCATTAAAAGTCAATGCTACTTGTTTTAAGGAGGGGAATTTGTAGTGATTTAATATTGTTGTCGTTGTTGATTTTCCACTATTTGAATTTTTTAAAATAATGAAGATATATATTTTTATTTGTGAAACAAGAGAAGCAATAATTCCTTTTAAAGACAAAAGATGAACATCCCATTAACAAGATCTAGAAAATCTATTTAGATGAGCTCTTCATATTGTTAATTATAATTCACTTTTATATGTATTATAATACAGGTAAGCACAGATAAACATAGAGGGGTGTTAGAAGACACAGAGGAACCACTAATCCAGCTTTGAGGTGTAATAGGTGTTAAAGATGGGTTCTAACAACCGAATAGGAGTTTTCTGGATGGAGACTGAGTGGAGGGAGATGTGCGAGGACAGTGTTACTGGCCCAGTGAACTGTATATGCAAACACAAAAAGGAAGATAGCATGAGGAGTTCCCAGAACTGCAAATAGTTTGGTATGGCTGGTGTGAGGAAAGGCAAATATGACTTAGAATGCTAAGAAATGAGGAACAAGACATGGATTCTGATGTCATGAAGTTTCTGCTCTGGTGCGTGATACAAGTCAACTGACAAGAACACACAGTGTAATGGGCACTCTGATGGGAAACAAAGCAGTGTGCTTATGGGGCTCTAGAGAAATGTTCCCTAATGCAAAGTTGGGGTCCACAGAAGCTTCCTCGAAGAAGTGACTTTTAAACTAACCTTAAGAAGCAGTAGGAGTAAGTGGGTGGGGCGCCTGGGTGGCTCAGTTGGTTAAGCATCTGCCTTCTGCTCAGATCCTGATTCCAGGCTCCTGGGATGGACTCCTGTGTCAAACTCTGTGTTGGGCTCCTTCTCAATGGGGTGTCTGCTTCTCCCTTTGCCCCGCCCCCTGCTTGTGCTCTCTCTCACTCTCTCTCATCAATAAAAATCTTAAAAAAGCAGCAGCAGCAGCAGCAGCAGCAGTAGGAATTAGTAAGAGAAGAAAGCAGAGCATGTATTCTGGGAAAAAGGAAGAGGACATGAAAAGACCCGAGGAGAGCAAGGACACTGTTGCTGTGGAGACAGAGAACCTGTGGGAAGAGGGAGGGATGAAGCCCATATCTAATGGGGTGTGTTAGAGATGAACACAAACAGATTAGTACAATTCTGATCTCCAAGAACCTATCAGCTGTGCAAAGGAGTTTCAACTTTTTTCTGGTCCCCATGGGGGCAGTTGAAGATTATAAGTTTTAATTGCAAAGGTAGCAAGGTCACTCCAGCTAGGTGTGATTATCGTAGGGAGGTGCTGGACAAAGGAAAAGGAAGGAGCAATTAGAAGGCAGTTTCTTCCACTTGCCCACCTCCAAAATGCATGCTTCCCTTCTCTGCTCCCGAGACAAGCAGTCCCGTGCTCTTAAAGACCCTGGGTTTATAAAGCAAAAAGCTGGGATGGAGTCTAGTACCTTTTGCCTTTGGACCCTACAAACAGAATCCCAGAGACTCAATGAACCCAAAGTCTTAGATAGGGAAGGAGGGGAAGATATATCTATAACTGGTAGATCTAAAACCACAAGTTAATGTCATAAATTATCTGCACAACCTAGATGTCCAGTTACAGGATGGTAGATTAATGGGTTATAATATGGCTTGTTATGGATTGCATATTTATATCCCTGCAGAATTCATAAGTTCAAATCTAATTCCAATGTGAGAGTATTTGGAGGTGTGGCCTTAGGGAGGGGATTAGGTTGTGAGGGTGGAGTCCTCCTGAATGGGATTCGTGCCCTTTCGAGAAAGGCTGGGGAGCTGGCTTGTACTCTTTGCTGCATGGAAGGATAAAAAAATTGACAGTCCATAACATGGGTAAGTGCCCCCACCAGAGCTCAACCATGCTGGACCCCCAAACTGTACTTCTAGTCTCCAGAACTGTGAGAATGAGTGTTTGTTGTATGAGCGACCCCATCAATGGTATTTTGTCATGGCAGTCTGAGCTAACGTAAGCCATTCCACAATTGGAAAATCTAGCTTTTGACCTTTTTACGGACACCAAAGGAGGAGCTGTTTATTCCACTTTTGACATATGTCTCTGTTCTTCTCCCAAAATTTAAGATCAGATTCCCCAGGGAGTGAGTGGAAAGACATGTGAATGGCTTCATCCTGTATCGGCCTCAAAAGCATCACTCTCTGCTTCCTGGGAACCAGTGGTCCAGCACACAGCCCCAGGTTCTCCTTTTGGGGTCAACTCCTCTTTTCTTTGTGCACTTCCCAAAGAGGCTAAACTGGACTCTACTCCAATTTTGAGCCTCTTTACCTTGTGACCTGGAAAAAAGTGACAAATATGTGACCCTGTAACTGAGTGACACAGGGAGGCTGTTTCTGGGGAAGTCTTACATTGCAACATTGGCTTAATATTCACACCTAATATTTTCCTATTTCTTCTACCATAATGGGAAATTTTCTTTTGGACAATAAATGCTAAATAATATTTAAGTGCAGTTTGTTTTATTTTTGACAATGCATTCTTATTTCTTCCATATGCATCTCCATGGTATGACCATAAGATAGGATGTCATGAGGAGCAAGACCTCAGTTATATATGCCTGTTTGGGAGAAAAATTAATAGCATGGTTTTTCCCTTTATAAACTACAACTTTATTTAAATACCTTAATACAAGCAGTGTTAATGCAAACATTATGTCTACGTAGGATTACACTTTAGAATACAATTTGAAGACATAAATAGAATCAGGTACACATATACAATCACATTATAGATGGTACGAGTCTCCCCACAGATTTACACCCTATGTTGACCCTTGATCAACAGCCCAGATTCTCCCTCCCCTCAGGGACCTTAGTGCTCTTTTCTGCCTGGGGAACTTAGGAAAAGATGTCCTCAAATCTACTCAACCAGGTTATGTTAACTTCAAAATCTGTGGGGTTGAAGCACGTGGGTTGTTATTCTTCCTTTTCTAAAAGTTTCTTTGTGCAAATTGACCCAACCCCAACTGTCCTCTCCCCTTGCTCAGAGCAGTCAACATTGCCTAGTGAAGTAAAATATTCTGGTATATGTTTTCTCCTGAATGACGAGCACCCACTCTCCTCATGTCTACCTTTCCAAGAGAGGCAACTTAGATTACTTCTGAAGTAAGTTCTCCACCAGGCTTTCTGCCTATAGGAAGAAAAACCTACTAAGTTCCCTCAAGTAAATAAAAAACTTCCTATAAAAAATCAAGGCACGTTTGGAAGCTAGGGTTCAATTTAAAGACAGTTCAGTTCAAGGCCCTGCATTCCCAGAGGCTGAATCTGAGTTCCAGAGGTAAGTCACATGTATCACAGAGCAAATTAGTACAAGACTTAGGACCAGAATCTGGGCCGCCACTGGTGCCTTGTCACATGATCAAGTTTGTGTTTTTTAATTTCTGTTTTTTCCTGCACGGTCAGATGTGGCCAAATGGAATGTCTCCTCCAGTTTCTGGCAAGAGTCACTATGAACTATCACCAGCTTTAGCAATGGGGACTTTTTTGTTTTATGGCTATATACATACAGAAATGCAAGATCGGGCATGCAGATAAACCTTTTGTGTGCATGATTAATAATTAATAAAGTGTGCATAATTCACACTTGAGTTTCTGTATCTCATTAAAGGTAGTTGTCTCACCTTCAACTAGAGAAGACAAGCTTTATTTTTGTAGTGCTTTGCCCTATTATGTTCAACAATAATAATTCACAGTGACAGATGTAATCCACCAAACTCATTATTTTCAACCCCGATCCATTTATTTTGCATTACCAATACAGTTTTGATGCCTATCGTTCCCTGGACTGGAGTGCTTGATGAAATGTTTTATTGCAATATGTCAGAGTCTAAATAATTAACAGCAGGAATAAGGCCGGAGTCTTCCAAAGTTACTGTGTGTGTATTATAAAATCGTATGTAATGCGCCCTGTACTCCCAAGAACATGTCCTAGAGATGTGGTTTTGATAAGATGATTACATTTGGGGAAAGAAGAATGGAATACATCTCCTATATCTCCCAGGTAGCAGGACACATCTCTCCAAAGTTTAAAAATATATGTATATGTACTCAATCTATCAAAGAGCAAAGTAAACAGGATTCAAACCTTTTTTCTTCTGCAGAGCTAAAAATCTCCCATATCTATCGTGAAAAATCCCAGTCGTAATTTAACATATTGCACTATAAAAACAGTTTGCTTTCTTTTCTTGATTTATATTCTGACACAGTCCTGGGGTGGCACAGAAGGATGCCGTCATGTGATAGGCGGTGTAGAGCTATGTGACTTCCCTTGACTTTAAAGGAATCGCAGGGAAGCTTGAATTGCAACTATTCAACCTTGAAGGGAGAGAAACTAAATGAAACACCTGTTTTTCTGATTACTGTACCACAAGGCCTTTTAATTAGTTTGTGGAAATAGAAGTTTTAGTTATTGAAGCATATGGTTATTTTCCCCCAAGAAAATGGACATGTGACCACACATCATTAATTTGTGATTATTATTAAAATAAGAATGTAATTTGAAAGATTGTACATTAATATATATATTTTCCAGACTAGAAAAGAGGTCAAGAATAAGGCAGAAGGAAAATCCCCATAAAAATGCCCGTCTTTTATATCAGCCCCACAGACCGGCTGTGTTCTTCATGGTATTTGGAATATTTACTCACAGAACTTCAATGGGAAATGAATCAAAATGTGGATTGTGATTTTTTAAGATATTTATTCTTTTAATATCACCCCATTCATCTTCCTCAAGCACTCAGAGAGCAATAAATCAGGGTAGAAAACAAAAGGTAGAAAACTGGAAATGGCCAAGGTGGTAACAGTCTTAACGCATTCCCTCCATACTGTTTTCATCACATGGAAGTGGGGGTTTCTCTCCAGTGTGTTCTAGGGTTTAATGTAGGAGTCAGAAAGTCCTACTGGGCTATTGGGCAATCCTTCCACTCAGCTAGATGGCAATCTCAGGTCATCGCAAGGACCTCCAGCCCTTCATGGGATTGTAAAGGAAAGAGAACCAATTTGGCTTCTTTGAAATTTGTCCATAGTGACCTCTGCAACCAAGCTGTTACTGTCGGGGCCACCTAGGATATCAGACTCTGATACTTCATGGGCATTCACACACACGTCCTAGATTTTAGATGCTAAGGTATTAGCCACCTTGGGATTATGTCTTATAGTATATTTTCCCCCAGAGACTCCTGCCTTGGGCACAGAAGGCATTTGATAAGTATGTAAGGCTTCAGTGTCTCTCTGGGAGACTTGAAATGCTGCACAATAACAAGTGAAATAAAGCCTGCATAACAGGGTAGAAGGGTAACAATTTACACACACACAAAAACCTCCCAAATAAGAGAACAGCTTTACTGTTCATAAAATCACGAAAGACTACCAATAAACTACAAGCATTAACAGAGGCAGAAATGACTCAACTGTTGTGAAATTGGAATTTCTCTCATTGTTTATGTCTAAATATGAAACATACCTGGCAACAGCATGGGACAGAACATGCCTTCTCATTTTTCCATGTTATTTATACCATGCATTTGGCCAAATGTGTTGATTACAAAATAGGACTGCAGCTGGACGCACAGCAATATGGATTTCCACACCTATGGCATAAGGCTTGGTTTGTTTTGATTCAAGACATAATTGTGATCCCATTTCATAATGTTGATCACAATTTCATCACCTGCGCCTGGAAGGAGAGGAAAATACATGAGGAGTGCAAACTCATTAAATACTCTCCGTAAGAAATTATGATCATTACATTTAGAGCGAAGGTGTGGTATTGTGCTTAATTAAACAAAGTTTGCAAAGTGTTTTATGAAGTTTGCTTGGATTGTGCCAACTTAGACAAGGTACTTTATTAAAATTAATGTCGCAGGAAGTATATTGAGAGCATATAACTCGGGAAGCAGAGAGATAAATTATCATGAAAAAATTCCTTTTTCTTTTTTGCTTAATATTTTTTTCTGCTTAAAAAGTTTTTTGTTTGTTTGTTTGTTTTTTCTTAAATTTTTTGCCTTAATATTTGGCTTGGCAAAAAAATCTTTTTCCAAGAAGTGAAATACTGGAGGCCTCATCAATGCTTGAATGTCAAAATCAACATATTTTTTCATAAGATGTTTACAAAGGAGATAAAAAACATTCTAACCTATTCATCATTGGCTACACATTAGATTGTTGGAAGATAATGACGATTCAGCAGCGAGTTCTTGACTATTTTATGTTATTACACCTAGGTGCATTCTCCGGTGATTTTTTAAAAAGCTGGTTAACACACATGAGTCTGGGAAAGCATTTCAAACTTTAGCAAGTGGTTGTTCTCCTTTGTCTCTTCACTCATTATCTCCAGACCGAGCTCTAGACGAGAGGCTGCTGAAGGTATGGCAAAGTATGCCAGGTGATTTCTCACTTATGGTCAAATTATTTGGCTTGAAAAATATTCCCAAGTATCCAGAAAAGAATGAATTAACAAGCATTATTTTTAAAGTTAATTTATTTTTTTTCTCACCATAGCACATATCCTCCCCAATGTCCATCACCCAGCCACCCCATCCCCCTAACCTCCCTCCTCTCCAGCAACCCTTAATTAAGAGTCTCTTATGGTTTGTCTCCCTCTCTTGTTTCATCTTGTTTCATTTTTCCCTCCCTTCCCCTATGATCCTCTGTCTTGTTTCTCAAATTTCTCATATCAGGGAGAGCATATGATAATTGTCTTTCTCTGATTGCCTTATTTTGCTTAGCCTAATACCCTCTAGTTCCATCCATGTCATTGCAAATGGCAAGGTTTCATTTCTTTTGATGGCTGCATAGTATTCCATTGTATATATATATACCACATCTTCTTTATCCATTCATCTGTTGATGGACATCTAGGTTCTTTCCATAGTTTGGCTATTGTGGACATTGCTGCTATAAACATTCAGGTGCACGTGCCCCTTTGGATCACTATGTTTGTATCTTTAGGATAAATACCCAGTGGTGCAATTGCTGGGTCATAAGATAGCTCTATTTTCAACTTTTTGAGGAACCTCCATGCTGTTTTCCAGAGTGGTTGCACCAGCTTGCATTCCCACCAACAGTGTAGGAGGGTTCCCCTTTCTCTGCATCCTCGCCAGCATCTGTCATTTCCTGATTTGTTAATTTTGGCCATTCTGACTGGTGTGAGGTGGCATCTCACTGTGGTTTTGATTTGTATTTCCCTGATGCTGAGTGATGTGGAGCACTTGCTCATGTGTCTGTTGGCCATCTGGATTGACAAGCATTATTTTAAGCAACATCTGCATCCAAATTTGAACTGGGGTTTGTCCTTTAACTTTTGACAGGAGCTAGTTTTTAGAGAGAGAATTCAGTTAACCAGGCGTGTGGCAAATATCATTCTTTTTTGTTCACATAGGCTAGAGGGAGTTAGGTATTCATTTTGAGTAGATACAGAAAAAGTCCAAGAAATAAACATTAAAACATTTTAAATTGAAAACCCTCAAGTGAATATTTTAATAGAAATATTTTAACATAAACTTCACATTTGAAAAATTTAAGTCACTGATGTTGTTTTTCAATATTTTCATGTACCACAAGGAAGCATCTCATGGCAAGAAGCTTGGACAGGGAGAGGGGGGAAAGAGGATTGTTAGCAGTGATGTCAAGGGAGAGGCCACATGACATACGACATGTTCTGCATCTCGCACAGGTGAGTGGAAGAAAGCTGTGAGGTTTGTATTGCAGGTGCAGTGATCAGGAGGGCACGGAAGTTAAGCATCTGGAATCTACTAGATGGTTAATGGGGATGTGGGCTGATCAGCTTATGGCAGTGGGCAAATGTCATGGTACAACGTAGGACCTAATGATGAATTTGAAATAGATGAGAACACTTTGGTAAGTTTCAGAAGTTCCAGGCAGAAAGTCTAAGCTTGAAGGCCCAGCAAGGGTCTTCAGAAATTTCTGGGAGAAAATTGAGACTGAGTTGGTCTTTAAAGAGGAATCAGTTGCAACAGGCTGGGGAGAGGATCTTTGTGCACAAGGATGCAATTCTAGGAAAGAAGGCAAACACGAGACTAGCCGAGCATAATTATACCACATAGTTTCAGAACACAGCGCTGCTTATGGAACTTCTTCATGTGCGGGATCTCGTACAATTCTTAGTGCAACCCTGTGAAACCAGGTGAAAGAAGGTGGGACGGTTGTGGGTATTACACAGTTGTACAGATGTGCAAACTGCAGCTGAGTCTTAAACACACATAATTGACACTTTCTGGCTTAATGTAATAGCTAAGGCATAGCCTGAGGAATGCCATAGTTGATGGACTTACATGGAAAGAGCATCAGCCAGCAGAACGGCTGAAGAAGCCCAAATTCACACAAAAAATGGGAAGGAATGGGTTTATTTTTAAAGCCTAGGGGCTTCTGGGTGTCTCAGTTAAGTATCTGCCTTCAGCTCAGGTCATGATCCCGGGGTCCCAGGATTGAGCCCCACACTGTCAGGCTCCCTGCTCAGCGGGAGTTCTGCTTCTCCCTCTCCCTTTGCCCCTCCCCCCCACTTGTGCTCTATCTCTCACTCTCTATCTCAAATAAATAAAAATCTTAAAAAAAATAGAAAAGCCTAAGTAAAATGTGAAATAACTCATGGATTTATGGTAATGAGTAGTGAAAGGATAAACTTATTTAAATATATTTTCCACCTAAAGCTATCAGGAAGTGCACCAGAAAGATAGGAAAGGAAGAAAGGAAGGAAGGCAGGCAGGCAGGCAGACATGGCAAAAACAAAAAAAAAGGAAAGAACAGTGACACATCTCAAGGCACAACTGAGTTCTGCATGATTTGTTTTTTGTCAACTTTATAGTCCCTGCGGATTGTGCCTCACCTTGTAATTGTAATTCAGTGATCACTGTTCATTGTGAAGCGAGTGCAATCTCCGTACATTTCACTGAGGCCACACGTGGTGACCTTGCTACCTGAAGACGCGTCATCCAATATAAGGCCATCTTTCTAATATGTCAACGAAAATAGATCATTTAAACAGAGTGGCCTATTTTTTAAGGTTAATTTGTCTACCAGCGTGAGTTCACCTATCTCAAAAAAACAGAGAAGCAAGAGTTTAAAATGAATAAAAATATGTTCAATCCATAATCAAATGAAAATGTTTTGGAGTGGGTGCCAGAAAATATTCCTGAATTAGACTTTCTTCAGCACCTAAATTCAGCTATCTGGCATTCTATTCTAAGAATTATTCAAGTTTTTAAAATGAGGGATTTGCCTTTTAATGAGGAAAACATAATTTCATTGTAAATATGGAACACGTTGTCCTTGACTCTGAATGTACTAACTTCTATAAGTTGAAAGAGGTGACAACATCAGCAACATGTTGTACAACCAGCAGTGAGGAGAGAAACTGTCAACCAAAAAACAGTATTGTCCTAGAATATTGGTAATTGTTAGAATGAAAATTATTGGTTACAGAAAAAAAGGTCCAGTCTTGTTATATGGGCTGAAAAGTTATAAAATATAAGCAGTGTACCAAGAAAGTCTCTTAAACTACTGATTAGTGTGGGAAGAGATCTGAAATTTTGGTAAAGCTTGTAGTGTTCTTGCATTTTATTTCCATAAAGATTATAAGTTTACTTGGAAGGGAGAAGGGAGTTGGGGGAAATTGGAGGGGGAGATGGACCATGAGAGACTGTGGACTCTGAGAAACAATCTGAGGATTTTGAAGGGGCGGGGGTGGGAGGTTGATTGAGCCTGGTGGTGGGTATTATGGAAGGCACGTATTGCATGGAACACTGGGTGTGGTGCATACACAATGAATTCTGGAACACTGAAAAGAAATAAAAAAAATAAAAATTTAAAAAATATAAGTTTACTTGGAGCAGCATTTGCTATTAATCGAGTAATCTGATGGTATTACAAATATTTAATGTTAATAATATTTAAAAAGTTAGGGTATTTTCAATGCAGTTCAACACTACCAAAGACAGTTGTACCTAAAATTTCTGCAGGAATATTACTGTATGACATAGAGTCTTCCTTTATCTAACAGATATTATTATTTGACTATTATGTGCCAGATATTATTCTAGCTGTTGAGGCTACAATTATGAATAAGAGGAACATAATATCTGCCTTCCTGAAGCTTATAGTCTAGTGAGAATGATAAAGAAATGAGGTTCTGGTATGGCATGCTTGGAAGAGGAGTCCATAAAACTATGCACTTCTGATTAAATTATTTTTAAACAAACTGCTATGAATTGTTCTAATTCTCTCTGTGGATTCAAGTTGTATTAATTCTAATAGCGTCTACCCTTTGCCAAGCACCTTATTAAGTCCTTTGTATTGATTCATCACGCATTTAACTCACAACAATGGTGGTTTGAAGAAGTAGATGGTATGAGTCACATTTTGGGAGACCGAAGCCAAGTGGGGTAAAACAGCTTCCCCTGGTCACGTTTCAGCAGCTATCTGGCAGAATCGGCGATCTTCACCCTGTGTTATATAGGCTCCGAGTCAGTTCTAGCATGTGGTGGAAAAAGTACTGTCTATTGACTAATCAAAATTCTTGATTACAAAGACATTTCACTGTAAAGACTTTGTATAAAAATAATTTGCTTTATTTTAAAAATAAACTTTAAGACAAGAGTATTAGCTGTCTAGCGCTATACGACATATTGCCCCAAACTTAGTGGCTTAAGGCAACAAACTTTTATTATCTCATGTAGTCTCTGAAGCCAGGAAACTGCAAGCAGCTTAGCTGGCTGGATCTCCATCTCCATCAGGGTTTCCCAAGTAGTTGCTGCTATGATGGCAGCCAGGGCTGAAGTCTCATCTGAAGGCTTGGCTGGAGCATCCACATTGAAGCTCCCTCATGTGGCTGCTGACCAGAGGCTTCAGCTCTTCACTACATGGACCCTTCCAGTTGCTGCTCAGGTCGTGCTTTCCCCCAAAGCATACGATCAGAGAATGGAATGATAAGACAGAGTCTACAGTGACTTCTATAACCAAATACAGAAGTGATCGGGTCAGGGTCCAGCCAGGAAAGAGGAAATACACAGCAACTCAAATAGGGAAAGTTTACTATAAAGAATCCATTAACCATAAAACAGAACTAGAATAATGAGGGATTAGCTAAGAAAAAACAAGCAAACAAACAAACAAACAAACAATAACAACAACAACAAAACCCCAAAAAACCCTCTAAAGAATGTAGGAATAGATGAAATAAGAAATAACCGTTACCTCTAAGACTAAGAAAATGCTCAAGGAGGAGACCCTTCCTCAGGACTAAGATATCCTCCTTGCTGCAGAAGGTGTAACTACCTCTCACTGAATGTCAAAGAAGTCTATACGGTCTTCCTCTTGTGGAACTTGCTAGAAATCTGCTTTCTGGAACATGGTGGAAATATACCCCCAATGTTTCTGGGTCAAGCTCTTTCTGGGTATGTCTCACTAGAGGTGCCAAACTCTTGAGAAGCTTGGTGCTAGAGAAGCTGGCCTTATTGTAGGAGGTGGGAGCGAGAGAACCACAGCTTCACAAGCCTGCCAAGAGAGCCCAGTGGAACCGGGGAGAGAAAACCTTTCCCTCCTGCAAAGTCTCTACAGTGCCCTCTATTGACAAAGCTTAACATAGTGACAAGTGGCAAAGGAAGAATATTTAAAGAGCAAAATACATTTTCACCAAACAGGCAAAAAGTGACTTTGGAGCTGGGAGGCAATAAATCAATAGCACAGTAATATACCATCACTGCTGCCGTAATCCATCGGCCACACTGATTATTTCTGGTGCACTCTGAAAGGGGCTTATGCGGGGTGTGAATCCCAGGAGGCAGCGATTGGTGGAGACCATAAGTTGCCACAGTCTACTGTCCAGTAGTCAATAATTCCCATCCTTCCTACATGCAAAATACACGTGTATTAGTTTCTTGTCGCTGCTATAGTAAGTTACCACAGACTCAGTGGTCTAAGACAGCACAAGTTATCTAACAGTTCTCTAGGTCAGACGTCTAAGACCAAGGTGTTGGCAGGAAAAATGGGTCCCTTTTTGAAGAGTGTTAGGGAGAACCCCCCTTCCCTTGTTTGTTCAAGCTGTTGAAAATTCAGTTTCTTGAACTTATAGGACTGTTCCCTATTCCTTGTTCACTGTCAGGTAACCCATCCCCAGATTCTATGGCTGCTCAAATTCTTTGGCTCACGTTCCTCTTCTTCTGCCTTCAAGTCAGCATCAGCCCATTCAGTTCCTCCCACACTTTGATTTCCTTCTGTGACTGTTTGTATTCAAGAAGATAGAGATCTTCTATCTGGAAACTGGAGGACATCTTGGATGCTAAGTCTTGGAAAAAATATTTTTCTGGTTATCGTTCTTTAAGGAATTGTGAATGTTCCTCTAAGGAAGGAGCAATCACAAAATTACAGTTGAAATGATTTTGCCTCCTAGTATGAAAAATAAATAGCTTGGTTGCATGATTTATAATGGGATTTTCATAACTACCCAATAACGTAATGATACATCTAGCATGGGAAAGACAGGTTTTGATGTTAGGAGTTATAAACATATTATGAAATAAAACTTTTATGAAAAGTATTAATGAATTTCAGAAATTCGTTTAGTTAATCTGACTAATTTAGGCAAACATACTGAGTAACTTCTAATTTATTGGCCTATGAGTTTTAAAGGTTTGTCTCTTCTCATACTTCTTAGTTTTAATTTATTGCAAAAACACTTTCCTGCCAGAAACTACTTTATTTGTATTCCACTATCACTCACAAATTACTCCCAATTCAAGCAGCAAAAAGTCTGTAGTTGTGGACTATTTTTCACTCCCATATTCCTTCTTATATGATTCCATCCAGCAGATAGTGACCATCATATTTAGTGAGCTTTAAAAAGCACAGCACATCAGGTTCATTTGAATAATGGATTCTGTATGATCATGTATAATGGAATGATGGATGCGTATGGGAAATTAATATAAAGGAAAAGCCGCAAATGGTAAATGGAACTAGAGCGTATTATGCTTAGCGAAATAAGTCAACTGGAGAAAGACAACTATCACATGATCTCCCTGATATGAGGAAGTGGAGATGCAACGGGGGTGGGAGTTAAGGTGGTAGGAAAAGTAAAAATGAAACAAGATGGGATTGGGAGGGAGACAAACCAAAAGAGACTCTTAATGTCATAAAACAAACTGAGGGGGGTGGGGGGGAGAGGGGTTGGGAGAGGGTGGTGGGGTTACATTATATGTTTAAATAAAGCTTAAATTTAAAAAAATGAAAAAAAAAAAGGAAAAGCCAAAGACAATCATGGAGAGATAATAAAAAAAAAGAAAAACTTGTTAATTATTGAAACTAACATGTTGCAACTATATTTTCAGTATCTTCCAAAACATCGGTTAACCTACAGCACCAGTTATTACTATTTTTCTTTTCAAGAGTCTGTCTCCTTTAAGAATGTCATAAAAGCTATGACTGCTTTTCCCCCCAAAATGCACACATATGTAATATGTAATTCATACATCCATGGATCTCCTGAAGCCGTAAGTAGAATCTATTGTACTTTCATATGTCATTGACTTCAGGTTTAACATTATAAATTGAGGGGCGCCTGAGTGGCCCAGTGGGTTGAGCCTCTGCCTTCGGCTCGGGTCATGATCTCAGGGTCCTGGGATCGAGCTCCGTGTCGGGCTCTCTGCTAGGCAGGGAACCTGCTTCCCCCTCTCTCTCTGCTTGCTTCTCTGCCTACTTGTGATCTCCCTCTCTGTGTGTCAAATAAATAAATAAAATCTTAAAAAAAAATTATAATGAGTGTGAGGAGGGTCACTTAGGGTAACACTTATTTCCTGGTGATACTATGATTGAGAGCTTCTTTTTCTCTTCTCTTTCTCTCCTCTCCTCTCTTCTCTTCACTTTTATTCTCTTCTCTTTTCTTTTCTCTTCTCTTCTTAAGAAAGACCCATGCCCAGAATAAAGCCCAACACGGGGCTCAAACTCATCACCCTGAGATCAAGACCTCAGCTAAGATCAAAAGTCAGATACTTAACCAACTGAGCCACCCAGCCACCCTGAGAGAGATTGGTATTTAAGACTGAAATGTGTTAGAACACAACACGATCCTTTACAATAAAAGTTAGCCTCTGCATGAATATTAAACTGAGCAGATTATGGAATACCAAATATTTTGTGTTTTGTTGGCCAGACAGCCCAGATTTCTTATTTTAGGGGCATTCCCTCTAGATGGCATTGAGAATACTCCTACCGTCTTACACACATACTTACTAATCATCCTGTTTATTCTACTCATGTAGCATTGAAGCTGGGCAGATTAAGCTAACTTTCTTTTAGAGGTTTTATATCATTGTGGAGTCAGAAATTTCCAAAATTTCAGTTCATATTCCTCTAGGTATGGCTTTCTGATGGGCAGCACGGAAAACCAAAAAAAGCATGGAATACAATGAAAATGGTTACAGATCCAGTTATGATGGCATTAGCTTTTTGAGAGAAAATTTGCCCAGGAAAGAAGTGTGTCATTAAGCAAGACAAGCCAGGGCAGAGTTTTGTACATTCCGGTGAAAGTTTTCAGGCAGTTCTGTCCATGGTTGTACCCTTAAAGGATGTGACCCAGGTGAGACTTACCTGCTGAAGGCAACTAATCCACAATGAGCAAATTATCCTCCCCTGAGGGGCATGCTATAATGTCAGCCACATGCTTCAGAAAGAAAACAATCATGTATTCCTAGAGGAGGAGGAAACCAGGGGCTAGCGGAGGCTTGCCTGGAAATGGAATTGAAATATAAGCTGAGAATTTTTAGTTGATTTAGAATGGGAGGGTGTTCCAATTAGGTTACTAAATGCTTCTGACAAGCAACAGATTCTAATAAGGGAAAAAGAGTGGCCTCGCACAGAAAGGAATGTAACCAATCTTGGCACTTTAATGTGCCCTAAGGAGGTGAGTAGTGAAGAACTTCTAAAATCGGGGCTGATTTGGCTCCGATATGATGTGGAAGAGCTTAAAAATAATGAGTAAAGCATAATAGCCATCAAAATAAAAAATATTTCTTCTTCATTTTCCCAGCCACCTTTTTCCTTCTACACATGTGTGCAAATGAACACTGCACCCCTCTCTGATACATGAACTTCCATACATTTATGGAGGCTGCACAGAACTGATAGTTTGGGGAGGATGCCTAAAGATGCAATGAAAAATTGGGACCTCCAGTTACTGAAACCAGAAGAGAATAATATGTTTGTTTATGGATAACAAGAACTGAAAGGAACCACCTTATCATGCCATTGAATGTGGGTGCGAGGGTATCAGCAAGGGAAAGCGAAGAAGGCATGTCTGTATCTCGGAAATTTAAAACTTTGTTTTGTAGCGGCAGTGATAGATTATGTGAAGGATATTGCCCAGTGAATAAAAGTGCCATTCTTTATTAGACACAGTCCTTGGCATTTTTCCCTTATTTATTTTTTAGTAAAGCCAAAGATATAATTTAAAACCAGTATGCCTTAAAAAAAAAACCATAAAAAATAAAAAATAAAATCAGTATGCCTAAGTCAAATGGATGACAGATAAAGGATCATGATATAGGCATTAACATTCCAGCTCTGTTTTGACACTGTTGAGTATAAACCACAAATGGCTCAGTAGGAAATACTCAGAATGGCTGACCTTTATATCAACTTTTTCCTTTCTGTTTACTTGGTGTAAATATGTACTTTTCTCAATGATTATTTATCTCTTACAGAGGAAGTTATGGCAGCCAGAGAGGAAAAATAGGACAATGACTTTAACTTGTTAGTATGGGATTACTATAACAGTTGCTTTGGATAAATTAAATCTTCATTTTAACTTTATCATCAAAGTGTTGACTGTTTAATGATTAAAAAAACAGACCAATTCAGGTAGATATAAGCATAGAATTAGATATAGATACAGATACCGAATATACATGCATCTAGATATGCACACAGCACTGTTAAACATGCATCAATTGCTCATATTAAATTTAATTATAAGAGTCAGAGGCTCTTTATAACTAAAACATAATGAAAAACATACTTGTACTATGCTTCCATATTTGACCATAAGATTTTATCTTCTATAATGACTTGGTACTTTATTCACACAACAAATTTTAATTCTTTGCTATTCTTCTTTTACTGAACCTTGGAATTACCTAGTTTATCAGCTAACATCTCCTTTAAAGTATCGTGGGTTTCCTATGTATCAGATTACAGTCAAATACATTAGAGAAAAACCAGAGTCACAAACCTCTTTAAGACAGGCCCGTTTCTACTTTGGCCTGTGAGTGGGAGGGTGTAAGATAAGCCTCTTAACATTCTTAGACACCTTTTTATCTGGATGAGGGAATCTTTGAGGGACTGACTTCTGTCTGTCTGAGGTCTTTATCAAAGAACTTCCCACTGCATCCTTGAATTCATCTTGACCAAGTTCTACTGGCAGTCTTGTATTTGTCTGTTTCCTTAAAGCCACTTTTTACTTTGAGGATTTTTGGTTAGTTGGAGAGACCTCCCTGGGCCCTCCATATTTCCATCAAATTTTGATTAAAAACCTAAACAGTTTCTTTTTTAGATTATTTCTCTCTTGTGATACCTTATGCAGAGTTAAAAGAGGACAACTGGCACCATCCACATTTCCTCCTGGAATCTCCTTAGCCAGGCCTACATGTTTTGTGGTGCTTGTTCCATTCTATGAGTTACTACGGGTGGCACTTTTACTAATTTTTCTCCTGCTATTTAACTGGCTTCTGGTTTGTTTGTTTGTTTTTTCCTGCCTCCAAAACAGTGTCCTTACTATCTTTCCAGGCTCCGCTGAACAGTCTCGTTGCTGTTTTTCCGGACTCTTTCTTCTCCTCATTCCTAATGACAGATACACATGTTTTGGGCTTTGTTACTGGAGCATGTTGCCTGTATGTATCAATTTCTGCATCGGTTGTTTCTTATTGTATATAAACATTGCAAAACGACTGGCTTAAAATGATAATACTATTTAATTTGCTCATGATTTTGATTTTGAAAAAGGCCCAGCCTGGATGGCCTGACTGTCCCACAGTGCTCGAGGCATCAGTTAGGAGGGCTTGGTCATCTGCAGTCCGGCTGAGATGGTTAGCTCTCTTTTCCCCCTTGTCATCCGGAAGAGCCTTACTCATAGGGTGCTGGCTGTTGGTTGGTTCTTCATGTGGCTTCTTACCCTCCGTGATCTTTCATCACTGAGTAGTCGAATGTGAGATTCTCTACCTGGTGGCCGGTTTCCAAGAAAACAAAAATGAAAGTTGCTCGTAAAGATGAGGCTAAAAAAGTCAAACAGAATCCTTTCTTCTGTATTCTGATGATGGGAGCCAGACAGGGTTGGCCCAGATTCAAAAGAACGGATACAGTTTAGGTACTTGGGAAGGAGAGGCATGCAGGCAGTAGAGTCAGGGGCTGTTGGCGGCTTACATGGGCAACTTGCTACCTGTAGCCCTTAAAGTTAAACCTGAGCATAGACAGTTGTTATCACCACTCGTGGATGCGTGTATGTGTGTGCCTGTGGCCAAGTTTAATAGCAGAGGGTCTATTACCCCCACACCTCCACATGTAATACATGGTAAAATGTGACTAATATGTATGCTATAGTCTTGGATATCACTCTCCACATGTGGCTAGTGCGAGAAATAGAATTTTAAAATTTTATTTAATTAGTATAAATTTAAATTTACATTTAAGGGGTGCCTGGGTGGCTCAGTTGGTTAAGTGGTGCCTTCAGCTCCTGCATTGGGCTCCCTGCTCAGCAGGAAGCCTGCTTCTCCCTCTCCCTCTAATCCTTCCCCCTGCTCATACTCTCACACCCTCTCTCTCTTTCTCTTTCAAATGAATACATTTTTTAAAAATCTTAAAAATCAATCAATCAATCAATCAATCTACTTGCTAAATATAGATATTGGGGCTTTAAAAAAGTTTTTTTAATCTTAAAATTTTTTTTGGGTATTGGAACTTCTTAAAGTATGCATGAATAACCTGGATGATTCAATGTTGCAACTGTAAATTTCATGGCACATGAACCCAGATCAAAGGTTTCCAATGAAAATTCAGCTTCCAAGTTGAGTTATGTTCTAAGATGCTACTAGAAATATGAAATTACCTCTGTGGGCTGCATTGGATTTCTGTATTTCTAGATGATCAAAAGGTGAGCATTGATGGAGGCAAGTGATAGGATATTTAAATTCAATGATGACCCTACAGTTAGAATAAAGGACAGATGTCTAAGAAGGATAATACATGGGAATGTTAAAGATGTTGTATAGCCGAAACAGAAGTTTACATTTAGAAGAGGACGTGTTGGAGATAAAACCTGTTTTGGAAACTATTTGATTGCAATGGAGTGTCTTGAAGTCACAAGAAAAGCTTGTACTTGACTATCAAATTTTTATGTTTCTTTTTGTTTGTTTTACTAGCTGTTATAGGAAATATTTCTATTTAAAAGACATTGTTGCAGTTAATTATTTCATATAAATGTTGGGGCAGTATGTTGATGGGCTTTTCTAATATTTAGGTGTCTAAGAAAAACTGCAAAGTTTATCCCAAAAATAAAATATTGAAAGAAAGCTTCTGGTATAAAACTCAATCCTTTAAACCAAAGAAAGCTTTACTTTAGCTTCTATTTTTTAAATATTTCTTCCCCCCTTTTTCTTATTAATTATTTTTATTAACATATAATGTATTATTTGCCCCAAGGGTACAGGTCTGTGAATCGTCAGGCTTACATACTTTACAGCACTCACCATAGCACATACCCTCCCCAATGTCCATAACCGCACCACCCTCTCCATACTTTTTTTTTATATTTCTAAGTGATTTTTGCCTTTATGGTTAAATAAATAATTTTCCTTATCTTTGTCCTCTATATTATTTTTAAAAATCTTATAATAATTCTAAATACTAAACCCCTAGAATTAAAACAAAGAATGAAAATAAATAATTCTGAGATAGTACACCCACATAACAGGAGTGATCCATCACTTTTTGGTAACCGATACAGAAAAGCATTATTAAACATTTATTATACTGTAGTTTTTTTTTTTAAATGAATCTGTTGTTTGAAATCATACCTTATTGTTCAGATCTAGAAAAAAAATAATCACTCAGGCTTTCTGTAGTAAATTCATAGGGATGAGGAAAGGTGTTTTCAAATTAGTACTGGACAGTAGTTAGTAAAAAAAAAAAAATATATATATATATACATACACTCTCCTTCTTTCTCCTCCTTCCCTGCCTCCTCCCTCTCCTTCCCCCTTCCTCACTCTCCCTCTCCCCCTCCTCTACCCTCTCTTTCCCCTCTCCCTTCTCCTTTTCCTCCTCTCCTTCTCCTTCTTCTTTTCCTTTTTCTCCTCCTTATTCTTTCTTTCCCATCTTCTCCTTCTTCTTCTCCTTCCTGTATTCCTTCTTCTCCTCCTCCTTCTTCTTCTCCTTCTTTTCCTTCTTCTCCTTCATGTTTTGAAACACTTCCCCATGTGTCTTTGGTTAATGGAAAAGCTGGAAATTTCATGAAGGTAGGTGGGGTCTTCTGTTTTCAAAGACACTTGTCATTCCATAACTCCCAAGTTATTTAGTGTCACCTTATATCTTTTATGTTAAACATAGGATTAAGAATTGTTACAATTGTCCCTATAGTTGAGTCAGGGATTTCTTTGGCTTTTGAAAAAGGAGTTTACAGAAAATGATTGAACCATGAGAATGGTTCATTAATTGGGTCTCCAATTCGCTGCCCTACAGCTCAAGTGCAGAGAAAGTAGAGAGCTCGTGATAAAGGATGGACATAGAAAGAGACGGGCAAACCTTTGGACCTGTGATGCTTTGCCCAATTCTTGACATGCCTGTTGCACAAAACAGTTTTCTAAATGATCTGAGAAGAAAAATTTTTCTAAAGACATACAGACTACAGTAATTATTAAAGTCTAAGTTTATGTGACTTTAAAAAACAATCTATATTATTTCTTATATTCTTATTTGGTTAGGAAGAAATAGTAGCATTTATATATAAAAGGATATTTATCTATGGCAATTCAAAAGCATATATTTGAAAGTGAATTTGAATAGCAAAGTGATATGAAGTATTACACAGTATTCCATGAGTATGCAGATCTTATAAAGTGATCTGCCTTAAGAAATGGTCTACAGAAAGTATCTTACAACCAATGCATGTAACAGTTTGAAAGTTACACCCAGGGGCACCTGGGTGGCTCAGTCAGTTAAAGCAGCTCAGGTCATGATCTCAGGGTCATGAGATTCAGCCTGGTGTCCGGCTCTGTGCCCTGTGGGGAGTCTGCATGAGATTCTTTCCCTCTGACTCTCCCTCTCTCTCTCCTCCAGCTTGAGCACACACTCTCTAAAATAAATAAGCAAAACTTCAAACATAGTACACTAATTATTTAAATAAAGGTAATCCAGAATACAGTTTGAGGCAATGCCACTTACCTAAATTTTCCTTTTAAATGAAGTACGTTGACATACGATGTTATATTAGTTTCAGGTGTACAACATAGTGGTTGGACAATTCTCTGTATGTTGCAATATTCACTGTATTAAGTGTGGTTATCATCTGTCACTACACCAAGTTATTACAGCATATTGACTATATATCTTAGGCTGTACTTTTCGTCCCTATGACTTATTTTATAACTGAAAGTTTTTACCTTTTAATCCCCTTCATCTATTTCACCTATATCTCTACCCTCTCCTCTCTAGGAATCACCAGTTTGAATCTCTGTATTCA
>RCUC01118217.1:0-21173 GCA_003697995.1 Taxidea taxus jeffersonii
AGAGAGAGAGGGAAGCAGGCTCCCTGCCAAGCAGAGAGCCTGATGCAGGGCTCCATCCCAGGACCCTGAGATCATGACTTGAGCCTAAGGCAGAGGCTTAACCAACTGAGCCACCCAGGCGCCCCTACACCTACTTTTTAAAGAGTTCCATAAAATATTTTTCTTAAGTCAATGTGTGCTGACTTATTTTAATTTTTGTAGGAGGATCAGGAATTCTTAGAATTTTTATTTTTCAGAAGAGACATTAGAGACCATTTAACTGAGTAATTTTTTTATAGTTGCAGTCGCCGTGGGCCACACAATTTAAATAACCTCAGTCACACAATCGGTAGCAACAGTCTGAAACTCTAGTTGTTTTTAAGCACTGATTTGTTACCAGTGGTAGCCAAAATAGTAATCTCTGAAAGCTATGTATATAAATGGAGGTTAAAAGTGATAGAAAATTAAGAAGAAGGACAAGGGGCTTGTTTAAATACAAAGATACAAGTATCTGAGCCAAATCTCATAGGTGTATTTAGGTTCATTAATGCTTATGTGTGCACCAAGAATATATAGTGAGTTGGAGGAAATCAGACAAACCATGAGAGACTGTGGACTCTGAGAAACAAACTGAGGGTTTTGGAGGGGAGGGGGATTGGGAAGCTGGGTGAGCCTGGTGGTGGGTACTAAGGGGGACAGGAATTTCATGGAGCACTGGGTGTGGTGCATAAACAATGAATTTTGGAACACTGAAAAAAGAAAGATAAAATTTAAAAAGAAAAAAGTAGAAAACTTATAAATACTATTAAAAATATAGCTCATAAAAAATAAAAAAATTTTAAAAATGAATATATCTCGTACATTACTCCTTAAACAATTTCTTCCAGACTCCTCTTCTATCCATTAACATGTCACGTACCATCCTCTTAATTATACTGTAGTTGTTCCACATGACTTTCACCTCCCCTCATACTTCTCAATTCTTAGTTTACATCTCATTAACAGATAAGCTCACCATAATTGAATTTGGCCAGTGGTTCATTAATATTTTCAAAAATAATTTTTAGTAACCTTCATCTACCATACGGTGTATAGGGAGACATTTATGAGCAAGATAGATTGGATTCCTCCCCTCACAGAGCTTATTGTCTAGAGTAGGGCAAGGGTACTCCATGAACTGTGTAACTGCTTAAGACATTACCTCTGAAATGTACCAGACTAAAACTGCACATGTTTATTATCAGTTTCTATAGATCAGAAATCTGGGCATTGGTGAGCTAGGTCTTCTGTTTCAGAGTCTTTTGCCAGGTTGCAATCAAAATTTCAGTCAAGACTCCAATCTCATCTGCAGGCTCAACTACAAGGAGCTCTGCTTCCATTCTCACTCACAGGATTTTAAGCAAGATTCAGTTCCTAGAGGGTCATTGGACTGAGGACTTCAGTGCATCACTGGCTGTATTTTAGAGGTTATCATTAGTTCCTTGCCATGTGGATCTCTCCATAAGGAAAATCATCAAATGGCATCTGGGTTTCATGTAGTGAACAAGCAAGAGAGAAAGAAAGTGGTATTCAGGATGGAAGCCAGATTCTGTCAGATAATCTTAGAAGTCATATCATATCCCTTTACTATGTTCCAATCATTAGGGGAAAATCACAATATCTGGCCTACCTTTTGGGAAGATGACTCAGGAGCCAGGGATCATTGGAAAATATCTTAGAAGTTACCTATGACAGGTTTATATTTTACAAATATACCAGTATATGATCAATTAGAAATTTTTAAATGGAAAACAATATTGTGGTAAGAATTGTGAAGGGATTGAGATTTTATTCTGTGTCTGTATGCTGTTTAACAGGTTAGCCTGTCGTGATTTCATGGATCTGATAGGAAGACAAGAGACTAAGGGCTCGGAGACTAAGGACAATTTATTGCTTGTAGCAAGCAATGAGAGTAGCCAGAGCATTAGTGGGTTGTTTTTTTTTTTTATTGTTTCATTGATTCAGTTTTTGCCAGATGATATGTATGAAGAGTGTCAGATTACATTTGCACATACTACAGATTGCCTTACAGGAATTCTGAAATTAATGAACCTAAATCTTTTACAATGAAGAATAAGCATACCTCTCTTTTGTTCCAAAGGAAAATGCTATCTTTGTAGTCCAAATCGTAAGCAAACTTGTGCCTTATTCCAAAAGGAGACTCTATCTTTATCCAACAAGGTTGTATACTGTAGAAACATCCTTGAAAAGATAGTGGGGAAATAAAGGGCTGTATTGTTCCTGCATAGGACATGCAGGAACATGACAGTCTTGTAGATTTTGTTTCTTAACATCCTGATTCTTCAGCACAGGTAGTTTGAGAAGCACTGATCCAGAGGAGTCGGTTTTGTTTGTTTGTTTTGTTTTGTTTTAAACTCTTTTGCTAATACAAGTTACAATCTAGAGATTTTTAACCTCTTTTTCTTATGATTCCAGGAGCCTGTCATAGTGTCTCTGAAATAATTGTAGTGATTGGTAATTTTAATAGAGAGTGCTAGGAAAGAATCTGTTGTTTCATGTATGTTTCATTCTTTTTTTTTAAATACTGGAGTTTGAGAATGAATGAATTAATTAATTAATTAAGGAGTTTGAGGTAAGATTGCATAATAGAGATCCTGATGGAATGTTGGAAAAAACTGGAGTATAAACTAAGTTGAGTGGGGTAAAGATAAGTCCTGCTTATTAGAATTAACCCCAACCAAATTCTCTTGAAATTTCTTTAAGAGAACCACAGATGACAATAAAAACAAAAGCCATTAAAGACATGCTCTGGAGGATCTGCACCATGTTATATGTTGACACCTTGGAAGAACCATGAAGTAACCAACTCTCATCTTTATAGCTCATTACATAGGAGAGAAAACTTTTGCAGTATTAATTATGAAATCCTGTTTAGAATGGAAAGACAATGGAAAAATCTGCTGCCTGAGAGAAGGAGAAAGCATTATGGTTAGCTTCTGGAAATAAGAGAAATCAATTTAGTTAATTTCAGAGAAAACCTATAGGCCACAAGAAACTTACGGAGAAGTGAAAAATACAATAAGAAAACAAGCAAAACTGTTGAATAGTTTGCATCTTTTTAATCACAAAAGTGAAAAAGACTGAAATTACAGCAGAAATCTGACCAAGCTGAGTTAAATCTAAGTTAAGGCTGTACTGGGCAAATGCTAACTCATGAGCATAGAAATATATTGAAGATAACATCATGCAGATGAAACAAGCAATAATTAGAAACACCACTGCATAAAATCTAGTTACCACCATCTTGAGTGAAAGTCTGGAAAGGATTTTGAAAGGGAGTTATATTCCAGAGAAACAAGGCTATCTTAAGGGAAAAGGCATTGTGTTACATGTTCAGGGGTGAATTTAAGTCTTTGCCCTCAAGAGAGATTTTGTCAATTTCTGACTTGTTGCTTTCCCTCTTGACATTATCAAATCAGAGCAGGTAATGAAGGAGGAAGTCGAACCTTCACATAATTTCCCCTCTGCTCTTTGTTGCTATATGAGGCCCCTTATATGAGGTAAAGCTGAAAAGTTGAATTTAATGCCCTAAACGTCCATGGGATTGGTGCAGTAGCCAGGCAGCTTACTACTTAGAGTGTTCTTGTTTCTTTCATCTCCCAAGAATGTTGAATGTTGACCTGTGTATGTGTGTTTGTGTAAAATCTATGTGAATATTTCAAATAATATAGACAAAGCAATATCTACTTGACTACCACATTCCCATCCCAGTATCATTTCTGCCCCCCATACATATACTATCAATTTGGTGTGCATTTTTCCAGACATGTACATAAACATTTATGCGTCATTTATGTAGATGCAGAAATGGGATCATATAGAATTAGGGATCAGAAAACTACATCCTCTGGGTCAAATCTTGTCAGCCCTGTGTTTGCTTATAGCCTGTAAGCTAAGGGTGGTTTTACATTTTTGAATTTTTACATTTAAATAGTTGTATAAGAACCCACATGAAAACCTCAATTTTGTCTCTTGTGCAAAGCCTTAAATATTTACTGCTTGGTCCTTTAAGAAGTGGTTTGCCAGGGCGCCTGGGTGGCTCAGTGGGTTAAAGACACTGCCTTCGGCTGGGGTCATGATCCCAGGGTTGTGGGATCGAGCCCCGCATCGGGCTCTCTGCTCTGCGGACAGCCTGCTTCCTCCTCTCTCTCTGCCTCTCTGCCTACTTGTGATTTCTGTCTATCAAATAAATAAATAAAATCTTAAAAAAAAAAAAGAAGTGGTTTGCCAATCCTTGATACAGAATGAACTGCCTTCCAAAATATCTTAATTCATATGTAAAAATATGTTTTAGAGATCTTTCTGTGAATCTATCTCATTCTTTTTAGCTGAAAGATAATATTCCATGGTATGGATTACTGTTGTATAAGCCACTTATGTTTTGACAGTTACTAGGTTTTGTCTCATTCTTAATATCAAAGACAATGCCACAGTTCCCACACCTTGGGTGCACAAGGGCAAGTATTTGCATGTGAATTTCCATTGATTCTTATAAATAATGTACTGATAATCTCTCCATAGATCTGAGTTCATTTCGTACTTCTATGTTTTTTAGTAAAGTCAGATGCTCCTCGCTCATCACTTTATGAAAATTGTTAAATGCCCATAAGGAATATAACCACAAGTGTACCACAATCTTAATCAGTAGATATAATACATTTTCCCCATAGGCAATGCTGTAAAGGATGACAAATTATAACCAGAAAAGTACTTGGCAAACATAAAAATAAAACAGGAGGCATCAATTATATGAGTGTAATGCTTAAAAAGCATCAGACTAATCCAGCCTAATAGATCTATCTCAAAAATAAGGAGAGTGTTGTTAATTGATCAGGTTATAGGCTACTCCTTTTTTTCAACAGACTCTGTCATTCTCTTTAAATATAAAGCCCTACCTCCATATGTTAACATATAATAGGACACACATAATCATTGCCAAATGTTTGAATGAAAATAGTTGTGTATTTTTGTTTTTGAAACTGGTATTTCTGGATATATGATTAGAGGAACATACATTATGTAATATGTGAAATTTAATCCAAATAATGTATTTGTTATGGAAAAAATAATAGAGTCACATTATCATGAATTCTTAGAAATACATATTTTAACTAATTTTAAAATACTATAAATAATATGTAGGGAGTACAGAGTGAATCAGAGAGCATATGTGAAAAATAGTATTTTTTTAAAAAACCTGTGCTTTTGAAACAAATGACAAAATGTTGTACTGGTTGACTAGCTCAGAAAGATTTTACATACATACAGAATGCCAAAGCACATATTTTAAGAACATATACTAATCATGTTCAAATAATTTAATAGTTATCATAGAAAATAAGAACTGAACATTGTTATGTTGCTCTAAAGCAAGTTCTCAAATTTCATCCTGTAAACTTGGAGGGCTTAAGTCTGCTAGGTGCCACCTCCAGAGTTCCTGAATCACTAGACAGGCTTTGAGTGTCAGCTTGACTGTGCTAAACTGCCTCCTCCAGAATCCCTTTCGTGTATGTTTCTGGTTAGGATGGGCTACAATAGATAGCATGGAAGAGTAGGAGGAAGGAATGGGAGCAGCAGTTTACTTGTTCCAAACACAAAAACCTTACCCAGTGACTCAAACACTGATCTAGGTTGCTGCTGTGAAGGGGCGTTGCAGATGTAATTAAAACCCTAACTAGATGACTAAATTAGGGAGATTATTTTGGGATGGGCCTGACCTACATGGCTGCAAGACCTCAAAAAAGCACTTAGACCTGAGATGAAGCGAGAGCAAGGAAAGGAAAGGGAAAAACAAGGGCACAGAAGGAGACACAGAGAATGAGACTCCCACTGTGGACAACTTCAGCCCATGCCCATGGGTTACCAGCCTGTGTGTGATCTTACTTTCCCAGTTATCTTCTCCTAAGAATGTTGGACTTGCTTAGCTAACCCCCACAATTGCATAAACCAACTTCTTATAATAAATTGATCTCTATATATAGTATATGTAATATATAAATAAATATAAATGTATGTATATGTATATATACCTACAAGCATACACATGCTTCACTGGTTGAACCATGACTGATCCAGTCATTTGGGTGGGACCTGGGAATTTACATCTTTAACAAGTCTCCAGGTGATACTAAAGCTGCTGGTTTGGGGATCTCACTGTGAATTGTTTTCCTAAAGGATAGAACATAGGTCAACATGTATAAATTAACAAGGATAAAACATTAAACACAGCATGAGACAGAGGTGTCTAACAACTTGGGATTTTCATCCATGAATAATCTGCCTTGCAAAGAAATGACATTCTCTGCATTGTAAATGTTCAAGAGTTTGGATGATAACAGTATACACTGAGTACTTTTCATATGCCAGGCAATCTTCTTAACACTTACATGTATTAACTTAACTTTTATTACTATTGTTAATTATAATTATTATTAATATTTATTTTTATTATTTTTATTATGGAAGATAAAGAGTACACATAATTTGCCCAAGGTCATAGGAAAGATGGCAGAACTTGGATTTGAACTGAGATATTCTGATTGAAAACCCATGTCTCTGAATAATCAGCAATACCCCTGCTCTCCCTTCCTCCCACTCCCCGTCTATAATTACTCACACAAACATAACATATATTTCAAAGGTGCTCTTAGAGAAATTATTTTAGTGGGAATTATTTGGATTAGATAATCTGAAAGGTAATTTTGAACTCTGATTCTATGATATAGATGAAGTAACTGGCTTGATGAAGGACTAATTCTTTAATTTTATTCTTTCTTCTCCCATTCTCAGATTTTTACTCTTTTGCTTGCTTTCTTTTGTAAACAATCTTAGTTTTATAAACATGAACTCTTGGCTCCCTCATGACTTGAATAAATATTAGCATTTTAATTTTTTTAATAATATACATTCTAATTTTTCCTATCATGGGACAATTCAAGTGGAGAGTTGATAACCAAATAATTTAGACCTCAGTTTCCTCCCCTTTTTTTTATTAATACATGTTTTTGCAAAAACTGCTAGGAGTGTGTACCATTCTGCCTAGTCTCTACTATCTGATACACGTTTTCAAATTTAATGAGAAGAGAGAAGAGAAAGGATTTCCAGGACCTAAAATGCTATTAGTGAATTATATTATCCTTATCATTAATCATCATCTGTTATGTCATGTTTGCTCTCCATCTGGTTGGGTATCAGGTGTGATGCTGAATAGTTTCAGTACATTAATTCCCAACTAGTGACTACTGGTAGCAGGCAGATTAGGTTACTCTGTGACTATTTATTAACATTGTTAATTGTTTGACAAATCATTATTGACTACCATTCACAGAATGACAGATGGCCAATAATGTGTTAAATAGCATTTGCTGTACTTCTGTGATCTCTTGATAGATCATACATTTAAAAAATTAAAAAATTAAATACATTTTTTCCTTTAAGGGGATGAAGGAGTTACATTATAAAATCAAGGTATGAATAATTTTGGTATGAAAATGAAGCCTAATTTAAAAAGGAGTAATGAAGAACAAATTAACCTTAAATGCTCACACAATTAAGGGTTGTTTTCAGAATCTTTTGCGCTTCTCTGATAATGAGTGTATTAGGAAAATATTCTAGTAATTAATATTACAGTAGGAGAGCAAACCTGGGAAAGAATCCAGTTAGTGGGATAGTTCATGGTACAAATACTTTCTGGGTGAAATAGTGAAAGATAGACAAGTGTGAATTCATGTTCTTTTCTGGTGCTTTTATGCATGTGAAATTTCAATAGGGCCTGAGCAAGACAAACTAAATAATGGAACATGTTTAATTGTTTTCCCCTTTAAAGCTTCAAAAAAGGAGTTTAAACTTTTAAAATTTGCTGATTTGGCATTAAAAAAAAAAAAAGAAAATATAATATGGAACGACCTGAATACTGGGAAACTCATCGTAAGACATAATGACCTACTGAGTAAATAATCTACAACAAAACCTAGAACTTTTTTCCCTGTCTTCTCAACTTAATAAAAGGTCTTCCTATTTTAACTAGAGTAAAAAAGCTGATGAGACAAATAAACATCAAAATTTCATTGCCATAACACAACTGAGGCTTATTTCTTGCTTGAATAACAGTTCAAATGCAGGTGTTTCCACTCAGAATATGGCTTTACTCCACCTAAAGATTTAGGGACTCAGATTTTTCTGTTTGGGGACTTATTCTCTAACTGTTCCGGAGTCTACCATGCTCAAGCAAAATAAAGGGGAAAAAAGAGGATGGAGAAGGCATTCACACATTTTAACCACGTCATAACATATGTGATAAATGCCACTTTCACTCACATTCCATTAGCAAGAAATACTCATATGACTACATTTAAATGCAAGGGAAGCTGGGAAAGCTGTGCTTTCTGCCTCGACACCCATTTCCAGCCTTTACTCTAGTCTGTGGAGGAGTAACATAAATTTTGGTTGTTGGCTAGCTCTCTGTGATAGAATTGTCTCATAAAAGATGTTACATTTGTATTTCGAGAGTAAATGGACAAGAATTACATTTGTTTGGACTACCTTCTAGGAGGGAAAAAGATCACCAAGTTGAGGTGGCATCAATGAGAATCATGGAGTTTTCTCTCGTGTATATGGCAACAGGTAGAAGCAAGGTGGCAGCAGCCTTCCAGCTTCATTACACCTGAAAGATTCTTTCAGTTTGTTGGCTATGTCTGACAATTTTTTTCTGAAGTCTAACAATAAGATTGCAAAGTTCATAAGAATGACAGGCCACTGCATGGAATAGTTTCTATTTCAAATACCCCAAAATATTAATCCGTGCCATGAAGTTTTCCTAGACTAAGTGAAACAATTACTCTTACAATGTTACCTTATATTTTCTTAAATATCTCATTCAGAAAGGGATCTTCTTAATTTGTCATGTATTTATAACTAATAATGCCTTTTTAAAAATTATACTTATGATTGTTATTTCCCTTCTAATTCCTTTCCCCACCACAATCTCTCCATTAAACATGTTTATAAGCATATCAATAATTATCTACATGTTGCAGGGAAATGGATTCTTGAAGAGATCCTCCAGTGAATCAAGCCCATATTTTAAAAACTTAGTTAATTCCAGTATAATTAATGTACAATGTTATGTTAGTTCCACGTGTACATTATAGTGATTGATCAGTTATACTCAGTGCTCATCATGATAAGTGTAATTTTTTTTTAAGATTTTATTTATTTATTTGACAGAGAGAGAGATCACAAGTAGGCAGAGTGGCAGGCAGAGAGAGAGGGGGAAGCAAGCTCCCTGCTGAGCAGAGAGCCCGACACGGGGCTCGATCCCAGAACCCTGAGACCATGACCTGAGCCGAAGGCAGAGGCTTAACCCACTGAGCCACCCAGGCGCCTCCATGATAAGTGTAATCTTAATCCCCATTAGCTGTTTCACCCATCACCCCCTTCCACCTCTCCTCTGATAATCACTAGTTTGTTTTCTTAGTTAAGAGTCTCTTTTTTGCCTCTTTTTAATTTGTTCCCTTGTTTTATTTCCTAAATTCCACGTGTGAGTGAAATCATATGGCATTTGTCTTTCTCTGACTGACTTATTTCACTTAGCATTATAACCTGTAAATCTATCTGTTGTTGCAAATGGCAATATCTCATTCTTTTTATGGCTGAGTAATATTCCAGCGTGTGTGTTTGTGTGTGTGTGTGTGTGTGTGTGTGTGTGTGTGTGTGTATCCATTCATCTATGGATGGACACTTGGGTTGTCAAGCCTATATTTGAAAGGTTGGCTATGTTAAAATATAAAATATATCAAATGATTATCCATCCAAATGATGAATCAAAAGTAATATGGATGAAAGTGTCTTTTCAATTGCAATGCTTTGTTCAAACATGTTATTAATACTTATTAGAACTGTCTCTTCATGAAACAAGTCACTTAACCAAGTAAGAGGTTATATTTAGCTTGAGCCATGATGGTTATCCACAGTCTGTCTTCTATATTAGCTGTAAATTGGGTTGAGAGCTCTCAATGATTTCCTCAAACTGTGAGATAATCTGGTTTTATTTATTTGAATTTCCTCATTTTGCAGGCAAGAAAACAAGAGAGGTGAAGTCACTTACCTAAGTGTAAGTGCTTGAGCCATGATGCTCTTGCCTTTAATGATATACTTTTTCAGGAATTGTGTGGGCTTTGACCATATCTATATCTGGGCTACCTCTAGGACTTCAAATTATTTTGGTTGTTTTCTTGTATGTCATAGCCAGTAAATGCTCTCAGTTTCATATACAATAACTCCATGTTGTCAAGAGATCTAAGTAATGTATCTATCAGTATTCTGATGGCTCACTATTCAAATGATGGCTTTACTTGGCACTCAAGTTCAGTTTATTTTTCTAATGATAAGGTGAACTGGGTATGGTCATCTAAGAATTGAATGAGTGTCCATACGTTTTGACTTAAAAATCTAAATTAGTTAAGAAAGAGGAAAATATTAGAAAATGATTTTATAATAATTCACAGTATCTGACTATATAATTTGAAATCAAGGAAAATCTACCCTTACCACTGCAACATCTATGACATTAATATATTTAGAATTCTAAAGACAGATGTTTTCTTGTTTCTAAGGAAATGTTTTCCTTAGAAAATCTGCGGAAATATTTTTAGCAGATATTTTTTACTCTTTGGCTTAGTTATATTAGGTGAAATAATTCAGGACAGGACCACTTTCTTGCTCAAATTAAGCAATCTAAAATGGTGATGACAGAATGGGTGAATACTGTAGATTCAATCAATTACCGATGACTTGGTCCCTCAGTTTGTCTTTATTAGTATATACCTTAGAATGGGTCTAGTTAATTTAAAAAAAATCTGCATTGGAAACATACCTGATTTTCTCTGGTACTTTTTGGTTATCTTCACTGAGATGACCAAGTCTGATAAATTGTCAATATCCCCCTTTCTTTACAGTCTCACCATTAAAATACTGTAGTCATAAAACTTCCAATTTAGAGAAACTGTGTTATATGGTAAATATAAAGAGGAATACATTATGTGATTTAATAGGACAGAAACATCAGAGCAGAGATATACAGTGAAATTATAATGTATTGATCTGTTTTACCTCCAATACATTGCTAATATTGAAAAATAATAGTTCCAGAATGCTATAGCTTGCATATAAGAGAAAAATATATTTCATTTCCTATAGGCTTTTTGACATTCGGTTTACTATTCTACTGAAAACTTCATCTGGTCCTTGGAAAACACAGGAAAAGTCTCTCTTGATAGAATTTAACGATACATAAAAATGAGGCAACATTTTTTAACTGATTTATTATATCTCTTACACTTGTGATTAACAGGCATACAAGAAATAGTGTTGTCTAAATGGAAAATGTTTCTTAAAGTTGCATTTTCATATAATCACATGCTTGCAAATAGCTTTATGAAATATGAGCATTTTCTCCATCTATTGAAAGTGCTCAGCATGCTCCCTGGCATACAGAATGGCCCTTAAATGTTAGTTATTATCACTATCTATGGAATAAGGGAGCTGAATTAGATCCACATAACATATCATAATAAGCCAAATATATTTTCCTTTTCTGAACTCTTTGCTCCATATATTTCAAGCTACGTTTCTGATTCTAGGTAAGACATACGAAGTTCTCACAGGGAAATTTCAATTTTTCAAAGATTCTCTTCTTTTTCTTTATTCTTGAAAAAATGCAAGCAGTGATTGTCACAAAACAAACCAGTTTATCACTTTCCCTCAGAGCAGACATTCTTGTGCATGTGCATAGCTTTGGGATTAGTAACCAGGATTTTTGAGTTTGGGCCATTTGATCTCTTTCAAGCCAATAGCAGCCTAAGAGCTTTGATTCATCCAGCCAATATGTAGACAATTCCAGGCCCACTCCAAGACCTCAAAAATGGGATTTTAATCTGACTGTGAATTGAAGGAACTTTTGCTTCTTCAGTTTCCCATGCAGAGTATTTAAAAATTATGTTTTAGAATCATTTCTCCAATAGAATGCTGAGCTTTGGAGATACAAGTAAAACATGATCCTTAACTTTAAGGCAACTAAAATTGAGAACTACTTATCTATAATACATTATTTAGTACAATATTATATTATATCACTAATAATTGGATTAGTCTGATGGGAGGCGTATGTGGCGATATAGGGCATCAATCACAAAATAGGTGAAGAGGAAATCAGTTGGAGCTTTATAAGTTTAAATTTAAAGAATGAGTTTGAATTTGAAGATGAAGAAAATGGGCAGGAAGAGGAAGATATGAGAAGAGATGGAAAAGGACACCTTAATCTGAAAAGATAAGAGCAAAGGCTAAGAAATAAGTTAGAATGCAGCTCTTGTGGGACACTCTGGCAAGCAAACTAAGCAAGTCAGTCTAACAGCAGCATCAATCACTGGACAGCTGGATAATTTTTTTTATAGATTTTAGAATTCTATAGCAAAAGCTTTTAACCTACTGGAGAGCATCTGAACATCTTACCTTCCAATTAACAGGGTATTTCTCCTTTTCTGAACTCTGGCAAGCTACTGCTGCATATTTGATCAGTCTATCATACATGAACTTCCCTGTCCCATTTTAAAAAATTCCTTTGTCTTAAACTAAAACTTAGCCTTATTGTTTTACTTTTCACATACATAAACTCTTTGAGGGCAGAGTTGAAACATTACATACACACACACACACATACATATACATATACATATATGTATATATATATATCTTCTACATTATCTACATGCTGCACATGGAATTGATTTTGGAAAGCATTTTTCATTGGACTATATACTTTGTGTGGATATTTGTTTTGCTTCATTATTTGTTTTTATTTTGATTCATTAATTTCCTCTGTTATAAGTTGATTTGTGTCCCTCCAAAGAAGATATATTGGGGTCTCAAACTCTAGTACTTCCAAACGTGACCTTATTTGGAGATTGTTAAAGAAATAATCACATTAAAATGAGGTCATTAGGATAGGACCTAATCCAATATGACTGGTGTCCCTATGAAAAGAGGAAATTTGGAAATATAGAAACACATAAAGGGAAGAAGTTGGGAGATACATGGAGAAGTTCATCTACAAACCAAGGAGAGAGTCAAACTACAGATTTCCTCACAGTGGTCAGAAGGGACTATCCCAGCCCACACCTTGATTTCAGGATGTCTGACATCCAGACTATAAATTTCAGTTGTTTAAACCACCCAGGTTGTACTTTGTTATAGCAGCCATAGTAAACTCACACAATCTCTAAAATGACTTTACAATCTTATGGAAATACTTCCCCTACAAAAAACAAAACCAAGGGGCGCCTGGGTGGCTCAGTGGGTTAAGCCTCTGCCTTCGGCTCAGGTCATGATCCTAGGGTCCTGGGATAGAGCCCCACATTGGGCTCTCTGCTCAGCAGGGAGCCTGCTTCCCCCTCTCTCTCTGCCTGCCTCTCTGTCTACTTGTAATCTCTCTCTGTCAAATAAATAAATAAGCAAATCTTTAAAAAAACAAACAAACAAACAAAACCAAGTCATGTAAGGCTTAAAGTTTGCCAAATGTCCTGCACTTCTGAGCAACCAGCAAATTATTCAACCTCTGTTTTAATTGGTGTTAGAAGACTGGGACCATTTGTTTGATGGTTAGTTTATATATCAACTTGAATGACCATGGATGCCCAGATTAAACATTATTTCTGGGTATGTTTTGAGGGTGTTTCCAGATGAGATTAACATTTAACTCAGTAGGGATGCCTGGGTGCCTCAGTCAGTTAAGCATCTGCCTTTGGCTCAGGTCATGATCTCAAGGTCTTGGGATCAAGTCCCACATCCGGCTCCTTGTTCAACTGGAAGCCTACTTCTTCCTCTACCTCTGCCTGCCTGTGCTCTCTCTCTCTCTTCTCTGAGACAAATAAATAAATAAAATCTTAAAAACAAAACAAAACATGTAACTCAGTAGATTGTCCTTTCCATTGTGGGTGGACATCTTCCAACACATTGAGGACCTGAATAGAACAAAAGGCAGAAGAAAGAAGAATTAGCCCCCTTTATCCATGTGTCACTATGTGAACTGGGGCATCTCATCTCATCTTCTATTACTCAGAGACTGGTATTTACTGGTATTTATACCATGGCCTCCCTTGCTTTTCAGACCTTCAAACTTAGACTGAATTAAACCATTGTTTTCCTGGGTCTTCGTCTTATAGGTGGCAGATCATGGGGCTTCCTAGCTCCATAATCACACGAGCTGGTTTCTTATAATAAATCTCTCTCTGTTTCTACATCTGTTTTTAAATATATAAAGAGAGACAGACAGACAAATGGAGACAGAGACAGAGAGCCAGAGACAAAATGAGAAAGAGAGATTTTGTTCTATCAGTTTTCTTTCTCTAGAGAACCCTGAGAAATACAATGGGTGATAAATGGGGAAAATGTCACCAGGTACTTCACCATTTCAAATATATCTTGTGCTTATAACAGAAGTTTTATAAATACCTGCAAAGGTTATTTGTCAGTCAATTGTCAGTTGTCAATCATCTCTCAATTATCCACGTATGAATTATTCAGAACTGGTTAATCTCAGACTGATTTCTTTTTGCCTCCCAGCACACATCTGATCTCACTCTGTTCTAGCAATTGATATGTGCTTAGGGAATGCAGACTAATTTTAATATTAGCCTGAACAAATACTTAGAAGGCTGAATCTGTTTTCTAAAAAAATAAAATAAAAAAATAATGCATTCCCCAAGACAAATATGCATCATCTGTATTATCAAATATTTTAGATTATTTAATGCCATGGCTCATTTACTTGAGAATCAAGAGTATAATAATCTCTGGGCTTACACTGTTATAACTTGAGGTTATAAATTCTTAATCGTCACATATTCTTCCTTTCACTTTTCTGTGATGCTTAGCACAGCATTACATGGACAGCTGATACAGGTTGGACACAAGAAGTGTATCCTACAGTTTCAGCTACTTGGGTTAGGAGACCTTAGTGTGTTCAACTATCAGCTCTTAACAACCTTGCCTCCTTGGTGATTGTGCATACCTGAGCACAAGTGGAGCCCAACCTGCCATTTCACACAATATATCCTCTATCTTCCAAGCCCTCATTTCTGATGCTCATGTCATGTGGGTAATTAATCCACATTAGATGTGATGATAATCTCTTTCTTAAACATTTTCTGCATTTGGGATCAGTGATTTAATCCATTTCTGTAGGTGCTTGCATCTTATTCTGTTCAGAATCTGTGAGTGACCAGGTTTTTTGGCTTATGAACTAGGAAACAGGGCAGATCAACAAATACGAGAGAAAGGAAACAAATGTTCAAAAATGAGAGACCATTTGCTGAGTTTCCCAAGCCTTGGTTTAGTTGCTTTCAGAAGCCCTGCAGAAATTCTGCCCTTCAGTGTTATGAGACTTCTTTACGTCCTTATAAATTTTACCTGTTTGATGAAATTCAGCAAATATAGAAATCATTGGTCAGATCTCCTTATTTTATAGATGAGGATTTTGAGGTCCAGTGAAGCTAAGTTGTGGGACGGAGTTCACAAAGAATTCATTTTAGAACTAGGAAAAGGACACATCCCTCTAAATTCCCAGGCAACGGCTCACTTTGAGGTCATTGTTCAGTGCAGTTCTCTATTCTTTAAAATATCAGAGTTGGCAACTAGTAACTAGTACATAGATCTCTTAATAAAATATTCATCATTCACTCGCTGGCTTCCTACTATGTGCTATTTGCCTTCTATGCCCTAGCAATACAGCAGGGCCCAAGACAAATGAAGTGTCTGAACTCATAACATTTATATTGTAAATATTATAATCTATCATCAGTGTAGTCAAGATCTTTTGAATGTTTCTGGTAGTCTGGATAGATCTGTGCAAGTGTATTTCTTTTGTTGGTCCTCCTGGAGACAAAGTTCATGAATATACAAAATGGCATGCTGCAACCACAGATGTAGTTTGGTCCCTGTGGAATGCAGAGAAGCCAGCTGTGTCCCAGAAAACATCAGAAAAGGGAAATACAGCATAAGGCATTGGCGAGCATATTTACACAATGTGTGCCCCATGGCTTAGTCCTGTCTAATAAGCACACTGAGAACGTTTAGAGAATTTCAGCTCTTTGGAGAAAATAATAGTTATAAATACTAACCTTCTTCCCCTTTTTTTTCTTTTGAGTCTTATCATGAATCTGTCACTAATTGCTGAATACATCTTGATATCAATCAACTGTCATTTATGCCCTGGTATTTAGGATTCTCCATATTTTAAAACTTTAAATGCTATATTAACAACACAATCATTTCAACTCCTTCACCTTGCACTTAAGGTCTTCCATGATCTGACCATAGGTACAATTATACTATGTATAAAAAGAATTAGCAACTGGTAACTGAAAGAAAAAACAAAAATCTCATTGTTATTTCCCTTCAAATTACACACACTCCAATTAAACCATCATGTTTATCTTCCTATGTAATACTACCCCCACCCTGCCTCTGTGGTTCCTTTCCATTTGCGCCTTTGCCTTTATGATTTGATGATTCCAGAATGCCTCTTACCTGTCTCTGAGCTTTGATAGCTTCGCCAACAGCTGGTACTTCACCTTTGTTTTTTGAGGATAGGGCCAGTTTAAAGATACTGAGTATTTCAGAAACATACTGTCCTTGTCTTCTTTATTACTAGGGTATTTACCTGTGTGATCATCTTCTGGCCAACAGATCATAAGGAGAAGTCTTCTGGGAAGAATTTCTTCCATGGTAATATTAACATGCATAAGGAAAGTCACTTTTGTAGAACTGAGACACTGTCATATGGAATTTCTGTATCCAACTTGCGACTCTGATGGGGTTGTTGAGATAATCTCAGAAATGTCCATTCAGAGACCTACTATTATTAAGCCACTCAACCAATCTAGGTACCACCTTTCTCCAGAACTCCTATTACAAAGAAAGAGTGAATCTTTATTTTAAGTCAACTTTATCTGGGTATTTTTTTACTTGTCACTCAAGACAAATCCATACCGATTTTAGACTACAGTATCACTTTACTTGTACCTTTATATGTTTAGCCTTTTATATCTTATTTAAAATTACTTATAACTTACATGTATGTTGTAGTTTACATAGTTAACTAAGGTGTTCCCCCACTGTTAAATAACAACACACTGAAGCTTGAAGCATTGTTCTGTCTCAAGGCACTCAGTTAGAAAGGAGTAATGCTGATTTTAATCTTATAGTATCCTTGAGGTATGACTTCTCTTGGATAATTAGCCAGGTGCTGGTGGTTTTTAACAATGCTATATTTTCATGGGTTCCTCTTTGACAAACAGCCTTTTCTTTGACAAACAGTAATTTATGCTTATGTGAATGTTTGTTGATTGGTAAGCTTCTGACTTATTTTATAGCTATGCTTGGCCATGGCATCCTTATGCGTGTGATCCTATAAATGGTTCACAGTCCATACTATTCTCCAGAATATGTGAGAAGCAGGATAACTTAGTAGTTAGGTGCATGGGTTGGGTAATGATGTGGGATTTATTCCCTGACTCCATATTAGTTAGCTGTACACCCGAGACAAGGTAACAGTAGAAATTATGTTAGAAATCAGCTTTTATTGTGGGATGCCGCTTAAGCATTGTTGTCTTTGTAACCCCTGAATAAAGCATACAAGGCTCAGGATCTTAGGCACATCAAGTGCTCAAAATGTGTTTAATAATGTGATAGATAAAAATCACCTAAGCTTTCTCTGATTGAGATTGGTATTTAATAATACAGATTTCCTGGAAGAATATACAAAAGCAAATATCAAATACTGGGTTATGATGCGTGCTAACCTAGCCTTTCTAACAATTTTCACCTGCATATCCCAATATCACAGGAATTCTGGTTAAGGCAAAATATCTCATGTAGCCTTAAAAATGTTATAAGGCTAAAGTTTTGATAGGGCTTCCAATTACATAAAAATGCAAAATTGCCCACAGCATGATCGCTTTTAGGTCTCAATCCCGGGACAGAATCTAAGTTTTCTTGCCATGTTAACCACGTATAGCTCACCTTCACAGGTTTATCTCTTTTTTTTTTCTTTGTCTCTTAATAAGCATGTGTGTGTTGGGGGTGTGTGGCCACATTTCCTTTCAAAGTCTTATTTGCTCAATGAGACACAAGAATCCAGTTCTTTTGTGGGGAAAAAAAATTAAAGTTATTAAAGCATGTATTGCCTCTTGACAAGCCCCTCTGGATGCATTTGAGCTTATGGCCATGGTGAGTCTTCAGGAAGGTTTCTATTCCACGAACTACTGAGCCCTTCCAAGCCACATGCTGTTTGATAATTAGGGGCTATATTATCTGTGATAGAAATCAGTACTGAAGAAAACAGCAAAAGAGACTAATATAGACAACCAGCTGTTGTTTTTCTGCCACTGTACTGGTTGACTTAAACTATGTTTTCATCCAAATTTATTTTGAGCCAGAACCTTTCCTCACAGTACCGCAATGGCAAACAGAACACTCTGCCATCCTGGCTGTATTACCACAGCAATCACTATCATCTGTGTGGGCTTTACAATTTACAATGTCCTTTTATATTATTTATCTTATTTAATCCTTACGATATAACTGTAAAGTAGGAAAATGTGGCCTCATTTTAAAAGTGAAACAGGTATGTGTGATTCGATGTGACTTGTCTATGGTTCTTCAACGTTGTCATCCTCACTATGCTTCTTTTAATAACTGTGGGAAACTCCAACTGGTTTTTTTATTTTTTGACATGCGCTGTGTTGGAGGTTCTACTTTTGCCTATAGTAGGAGTCATTTGAATCATACCAGCCCACACACCCTGTTTAGCCACTTTGGGTTGGAGATCATTGGCCTGTTGACCCATTGAGTAATAGGTCAGTCCAGATTAACTGTTAATTCCAAACTGCTGTCCCTACTGAGCTAACAGGAACAGAGGATCTTTATTTTTTTAAGATTTTATTTATTTATTTGACACACAGAGATCACAAGTAGGCAGAGAGGCAGGCAGAGAGAGAGGGGGAAGCAGGCTCCCCGCTGAGCAGAGAGCCCGACGAGGGGCTCGATCCCAAGACCCTGAGATCATGACCTGAGCCGAAGGCAGAGGCTTTAACCCACAGAGCCACCTAGGTGCCCGGAACAGAGGATCTTATGACACTAGTCCTTAAGAGAAACTTCAAAGCAAGACAACACAGATGGCTGTTTTGGAGATTTCTCCTTCGATAAATGCTTCTCACCACAGTTTAATAGCTTTAGATTTGGACAATAGTTAAGATCAAGTTTTACCAAATGAAGGGACATCTAGGAACTTTTTAGAAATGATTCATCTTATAGTGTCATTCCTCCACAGGAATGTTTCTCAGTTATATTAATCTTTGCATTGCTCTGGAAGCCACTCCTGTGAGTCTAGCAGATCGTGCTTCCTGGCGGCTGGGACATATATTTATAATCATTACTTCAGTTCCTTGAAGGCAACCTTTGGACTTTATAGATTGCTTTACATCTGTTAACACCCACCTGGCATCCTTGAATCGTACCTTACAATATTGGCAGGCAGTTTTAGCATCCTCGTCTTTCCTAGAGCCCATTCACAAATGAAGAATATTTGATTATTCTAGTGGGAACACAAGTGCTGATATATTTAGTATTCCTGATGCTTCTTTCCTGTTGATAAGGCATATAGATAGATTGCTGTTTTACACCATTGTCACCTACTAGCACTTCTTGAAAAGGTAATGGTAAGGTACTATGGGCAATACTGAAAGATGTATTTCAAAGTAAATGTATTCCTTTAATCCTATCTTTGATGTTTTTTCTCTTTCCTTCTTACCTTCCTTCCATCCTCTCCAGTATTGGCTCTGATGCCCTACAGAAATTTAAGAGTGGAAATAATCCCAGAAGAACTTTGGTTTAATTAAATAATCTTTGTTCTAGCTTTAAATTAAGATTTGCTATACAGCAGGTATAGCAAAAATGATATAAAAACAAGATTTTTTTTCTCTTTCAACATATGTAACATTATTAATATTTCAGAGATCTGGGATCCTTTTTTTTCCAGTTTTTCACAGTGACTTTCTTAAGCTTGGAATGTATGCTTTGGACAACATTATAAATGGTTGCCCAAGATACTTAGGATGCCTCTGAGAAGAGGGCCCAGTCTGCAAAATTACAGTGAAATAATTAACATAGAATCAGTATCTTGTAGGTGTTGCTGCTAGAGTTAGAGTCACAATGACCTACTCTCCTTTTATGGAAAAAAAAGGCCTAGCCTATTCTCCTTGCAAGCCTTAATACTTTCTAGCCTCATACCTGGACTTTTCCATTATCTTTGTGTGCATGATTCGTCAAACATCAGAGCTCAACTCCGACATCATCTACTTAGAGAAGTAAAGAGTCAGAGAAATCTCCTCCTGGTCATTCGAACGTAGATCTCTGTTATTCTCTATTACTGTACTGTATGTGTCATTCATTTCAAGTATTTTTTTTTACTTGGTTTTGTCTTTCTTTCCCAACAAAATGTAATCTTCATCAGTCTAGGACCTTGTAGCAGGGACTGGTACCTTGCAGGAACCAATAAATACTTGTTGAATGAGCGAGTGAAATGTTTCCTCACGATGAGTCTGAATTATTAGGTTACTGATAGGGAGCTGAGATGGGGGGAATCCAAAGAGATGTGACATTCTGAAACTATTTACATATATATTTTACATCTTTGGTCAGGTTTACTTGTTGTGATTAATAATAACAATAAGTGGTTCCACCCATAAAGTGTACGATTTGACGGCTTTTGATATACGTGTGCAGACATAAGTTATCACTGCAGTTAAGATAATGAACATAACAGTTGTGCTCCTCCCACTGCCACTTTGTCACTTCCTCTCCTTTGCTCCCCCACCCGAACACACACTCATCATCATACAAACACGTGTATGTTTTCTGTCACTAAGGATTAGTTTTCATTTCTAGAATTTTCTGTAAATGGGATCATAGAATGTGTAGGGTTTATTGGCCTGGCTTTTTACACGCAACCTAATTATTTTGAAATCCATCCATGCTGCTGCATGTATCAGTTCATTCATATTTGTTGCTGAGTAAATATC
>RCUC01118222.1:0-25502 GCA_003697995.1 Taxidea taxus jeffersonii
CTCTCCTCTTTCCGTGTCCCACCGAGGCACCCAGGAGGCCCTGTGCTAGTTCGGGAGCTGGAGCCCTAAGCTTTCTCAGGCTGCAGAGAAGGAGCTCACATTTGCTGAACCCTTCTGATGTAAGTCAGGCCCTGTACCAGGTGCATGCGGCCAGCCCTTCTGCTAGCTCCCCAAAATCTGTACCCTCCTTCTTCCACAAGAATAGCACTCCTGGGGCACCTGGGTAGCTCAGTTGGTTAAGCGTCTGCCTTTGGCTCAGGTCATGATCTCAAGATCGAGCCCCAGGTCGGGCTCTCTGCTTAGTGGAGAGCCTGCTTCCCCCTCCCCCTCTGCCTGCCCTTTTGCCTACTTGTGATCTTTCTCTCTGTCAAATAAATAAAATCTTAAAAAAAAAAAAAAAAGAATAGCACTCCTGATTTTACCAGGCCCCTTGGAATAAAAGTATATCTCACAGACTCTCTTGCCCTGACCTTGGGACTCAAGTTAGGACCAGTGGAATGTAAGTGGAATTGCTGCACACAACTTTTGGGAAGTACCCTTAAAGGGAGTGTGATGTGCCCTTCTTTGGTCCTTCTCTCATCTGCTGCCTGGAACATGGAGGTGATGCCTGGGGCTCTAGCTGCCATCTTTGTCTTTGAAGACAAGGGCCATACCCTAGTGTCAGAGGAGCCATGAACTAGAAGGAGCCTGAATGCCCAAGGACTTAATGAAGCAGAGCCTCCCCCACCCTAGAACCATCTATTCCAGACTTGCATCTAAGAGAGAAATGAACTCTCATTTAAGCCAGAACAATTCTGGGGATCTGTTGCTCTCAGTTGAACCTGATCTTGCAATGATGCCTGCCTTTTGCCAGGTTATCTCATTTACATCCTCCCAAGAGCCCCACCAAGCAGATGTTACCCACCTCATTGCAGAGAAAAATTTCGAAAGGAGGCTCAGGGGTGTCATTTAGGCAAGTGGCCTAAAGCCCTTGACCAGGGTAAGGGCGAAGTGAGTGTCAGCCCCCAGTGCTCTGACGGCTGGTCCTGCTCTCTCCACCAGCCCCTGGGGCCACAGCCAGGCCGACCTACCTGCATGCACTGACACCTGGTCTTCCCAGGAGTGTTTCCTCCACGGCCCAGAAGCATCTAATAAGCAGAAACATCTAAAGTTGCAGGGTGACAACTGCTTCCTGGACAGTTCTAGCCCTAGAAGCCCCACACCCCTCAGTCATGGGCAAACCCGGACAGGTGGTCACCCAGAACTGTGGCCCAGCCAGCCCCCATCGCTGCACTGTGACACCCAGACCCTGTGCCATTACAAGCTGCCCGTTTCCAGGGATGTATTTTCTCCCTCCCAGGATCCCTGACTTGACCTTGCCCTGGCCTCAGAAGTCAGCAGCTCCCATGCCCATTTTGACCCTTCTGTATCCACTGATTTCTCTGCATGTCCTGCAACCCCCAAGAAAGCACAGAGTCCTGGCGTGGTGGGCTCTGAGGCCATCAGGCTGACCTAAGGGGGCCCAGCCATCCCTGCCCCCATCCCGGTGCCTATCAAGAATGGCTGGGTCCCAACTCAGTACAGCATAAGGGCCCCACACCCAGGAGGACTTGTGTCTACTCCCGGCTCTCCTGCCTTCAGGCCAGTGACTTCCCCTTCTGAGCCTCAGTTTCCTCCTCTGTAAAACAGGGATAATAGTACCTACCATATAAGACTCAAACAGGATTAAGATGATAATTCACCATGAGGCTTGGCACAGGGCCTGGCACGCAGTTAACCCTCAGTGGAGGTTGTCATCATTGCTGTTCTTGCATTACTACTACTTGGTCTCCAGCAACCTCTGTGCTGGATAACAGGGACCCAGAGACAAACCAGAAGCCATCCAGGGATATTCTTCAAGAAACTCACAATATGATGGGGAAAGATGACACCAGACATTTCAAAAGTACGGGAACTTGAACAGTTCTTATAGGAGGAGAGAACAGGTAGGGTGAGAGCCTCAGGGAGGAGGAGAGTCTCAATGTGCTCCATGGGGCAATCAGGAAGGTCATCCTGGAGGAGGCAGAGCTTGACTGGAGGCTTGCGGAGGAGCAAGTTTTTGCCAGGCAAACCCAGGTGATGGAGGAGCCTCTGGCAACTAAGTCAGGAGTTCTCTTATCACGTGATAGGCTGGGGTGGGAATGCAGCTCATACAATGGCTGGTGTCTCACCAAGGGCTCCAGCTGTGGATAAGAGGCCCCCAGCACCCAGAGTCCTAAATGGAGTGCCAGCCCACCCTGCAGGAGAAGCAGAGAGAGGGCTCCCAGACCCGTCCTGCCAGCCTCAAGCCATCATCCAGCCGTGGTACAGGGGCTGTTTAAGAAACAATTGTATTTCTGCTCTGCTTCCCTTCCCCCCTTGAAGCCAAATGAGGGGGGCTTCCAGAGCACTGTTTAGGGAGCTTGACCTAGGTGCCTTAAGTCTGGGAGACACCGGGACCAGAAGGAGCTCTCATATGCCGAACCGTCTAACAGGAAGGGGCTATGTGCGACGGCAGAGCAGGGAGGGCCAAAGCCCTGCTGGGAATAGCTCACAGCCCGGGTAGACCAGGCAGAGGATGCCTGATTTCCCAGGGGACCAGATGAGGGCCTGCCCACCTAAGCTGGTGTCCTGTTGCCTGAGGACCACTTTGCAGGTGGTGAGGAGATCCCGACAGAGTGGGGACAGCTGGAAATAGACAGGGAAGTGCCAAATCGGTGGAGGCCCAACTTTATCAGGGGAAATCTAGGTGAGAGGGCCCCAGAGGAGGAGTTTTCCTGAAAAATCTCCAGGAGAATCCCATAAGTTAAGATCAACTTGGGACATCCACCATGGCCAGAGGGTTCCCAAGCTAGGTTACAACATGTCAGGCAAGGAGGGCCTCTTCTGTCCTCTCTCCCACCTGCACTCCACTCTGGAGTGATCATGGGTAGCTAGAGATGGTCATGGAAGGAGAGCAGCATTTCTCCAGGTTTCCAATCTCTGAGGCAAGCCTAGCCTGAAGGAAGGGTCTCATTCTAGACTAGAAAGATTTTGGAGTCTTAATATTACTTTAAAAAAGTAAACATAGGGACGCCTGGGTGGCTCAGTTGGTTAAGCGGCTGCCTTCGGCTCAGGTCATGATCCCAGCGTCCTGGGATCGAGTCCCACATCGGGCTCCTTGCTCATCAGGGAGCCTGCTTCTCCCTCTGCCTCGGCCTGCCACTCTGTCTGCCTGTGCTCACTCCTGCTCTCTCTCTATCTGACAAATAAATAAATAAAATCTTTAAAAAAAAAAAAAAAAAAGTAAACATATGTAGGGCACCTGGGTGGCTCAGTCAGCTGGGCGCCTGACTCTTGATTTGGGCTCAGATCACAGTCTTGGGATTATGGGATCGAGCCCCGTGACAGGCTCTGCACAGGTTCTGGAGCCTGCTTAAGATTCTCTCTCTCCCTCTCTCCCAGTACCCAGGACAATGCCAGGCACAAAGGAGGTGCTCGATAAATCATTCCGGAGCCTCTCTACCTGTTCTAGCTGTCCCAGCCAGCAATTCTCCTGTTGTGGTGGAGATGAAACTCAGCCTTCCAGTCAAGGCTGCAGCAGGGCTCTGCCCACAGCGCTCCAACCTGGAGGCCTGGGCTAGAGGCAGGATTCCTGCCCTGAACATGGGAAACGAGGCCATTAAGTGCCCCGCTCAGTGCTCTTAATGGCAGATGGCTGGTATAATGAAGACAGCAATTAGAAGACACCCTGAAAAAAAAAAGAAGACACCCTGAGAAAAGTTTTGAGCAGGAGGGTGGCATGGCAAACATTTGGGGGAGTTCACTGAGTGGAAGCAGGAAGAGAAGGGGTAAGGATGGGGACAGCAAGACAATGAGGAGACACATAGTACACTCTGGGAAGAGGAGATGAAGGTTTCACCCATCCGGCCGGGGAGCAATGGGGGATGTGGGAGACAAGGTTTCTGGGGAAAACTTAGAGGTATGGCTCAGTGGCCGGAGGGCAGGCCCCTCCTGTCTTTGAGCTCTTGGTTCTGAATATTCTGGGTAAGGCTTTGCAAGGGTCCTTACTATGACTCAATACTTGTGCAAAATGAAAATGCAGGGCTCCATGTCCAAAAATTATTATGAATTGGAAGATGGATGGGGCGCCTGGGTGGCCCAGTCAGTTAAGCAGCTGTCTTTGGCTCCAGACTTCAAGGGTTCTGTGATTGAGTCCTGCATGGGGCTCCCTGTTCAGTGCGGAGACTGCTTCTCCCTCTCCTTCTGCCCCTCTCATGCTTTGTCTCATGTGCTCTCTCAAATAAATAAATAAAATCTTAAAAAAAAAAAAAAGAATTTCAAGATGATGACACCAGAGCATTAAACCAAGAGAAGAGTTCTTTGCTTAAGACCTACAGATTTAGGGATGCCTGGATGGTTCAGTGGGTTAAGGCCTCTGCCTTCCACTCGGGTCGTGATCCCAGGGTCCCGGGATCGAGCCTCGAATTGGGCTCTCTGCTCTGGAGGGAGCCTGCTTCCCCCTCTCTCTCTGCCTGCTGCCCTGCCTACTTGTGATTTCTGCCTGTCAAATAAATAAGTAAAATCTTAAAACAACAACAACAACAACAACAACCCTACAGATTTAGAAGGGGGAGAAACAAAGGAAACCCAGTTAAAGGTGAGTTTCAGATAAACAACAAATAATGTTTCAGCATACTGGTGTGGGGCACCTGGGTGGCTCAGTCGTTTAAGTGTCTGCCTGCAGCTCAGGTCATGATCCCAGGTCCTGGGATTGAGCCCCACATCGGGCTCCCTGCTCATCGGGGAGCCTGGTTCTCCCTCTCCCTCTGCCACTCCCCCTGCTTATGTTCCCTCTCTCGCTGTGTCTTTCTCTGTCACATGGACAAATAAAATCTTTAAAATAAAAAAATAAAAGTAAAAAGTAAATGTGTCTGGTGCAATCATTGCAATAAAAATCTTTCATGGTTTATTTGAGATTCACCTTTAAGCAGGAGTCCTGTGTTTTAGCTGGCAGCCACACCAGGTAGGTCCCCTAGTCTCCTCCACCGCTTGGGTGGGGCTCCTGGGAGGTGACTTGTCAAACTAGCTTGCATCAGAAGCCCCTGGAGGGCTGGTTAAAACAGATTTCTAGGCCCCACCCCTAGGGTCTCTGATTCATAGGTCTGGGTGGAGTCCAAGAATTTTCATTTCTCCCCACCCCTTTCTGTTAAAGTACACTTTATGCCCCACATGGGGTTTGAACTCAAGACCCTGATATCAAGAGTCACATGCTCCATGGACTGAGCCAGTCAGGTGCTCCAGAATTTTCATTTCTAACAAGTTCCAAAGTGATGCTAGTGCTGTGGTCCCAAGGCCACATTCTTTTTTTTTTTTCCTAAGGCTTTATTTATTTATTAGAGAGACAGAGAGCAAGAGCAGCAGGGGGAGGGGCAGAGGCAGAGGAAGAAGCAGACTTCCTGTTCAGCCGGGAGCCCCACATGGGGCTAGCCGCTGGGCTGGATCCCAGGATCCCAAGATCCCAGGATCATCCCGAGATCATGACGTGAGCCGAAGGCAGACGCCCAACAGACTGAACCACCCAGGCGCCCCCTGGCGGCACATTTCGAAAACTACTGTTCTAGGAGCCAGTCCATTACCCTAGTGAAGCTCATAAATAGGACACAGAAAAGCGCAGTGATCCAAAATGGCCACCAGAGGGCAGAAGTGGCCACTAGTCAGGCCTCAGGCCTCCAGCTCTCTGGGGGCTGAGCCTTTGTTGAGCTTTTGCTCCATGCCTGACCCTGTCCAGGGCCCTTGCTAGGACAAAAACATAGGTCAGATTCAGTGCCTACCTTTGAGGAGCTTAGGGTTTGGAGAAGGAGACAGAATTGGTGCTGAGATGGTGGGAAGTACCGAGTGGAATGGGAGGCTATGGGAACCCAGAGGAAACTGGGGGTAGTCAGGGCAGGCTTCCTGAAGGAGCTTGTTTCCTGAACCATGAGTAGAAGTCACCCAGGTGGGGAGAAGAGGAGGAAGAGCATCTGGGCTTAGGAACCCACAAATGCAAAGGCACACAGGCTGGAAGGTATTTGGTGTGCTCAGGGGATAGTGCAGGAGCAGGGAAGAGAATTCGTGGGTGAATGCCTAGTGAGTCTGGCAGCTACTAAGCTGGATCCTGAGGGTTTCAGGGAGCTTCTGGAGGGTTTTAACTAGTTATGCTAGCATCACCCCCTGAAATGGTGTGGAGCAGGAGTTAGAGGTAGGGAGACTGGTGAGGAAGCTGGTGCAGTGGTCCAGGGAAGAGGTGATCAGATGAAGCAAGGATGGCAATAGTCCCTCATTCATTCATTCATTCATTCATTCATTCATTCCATACATTTATGGAACAACTTCTCTGAGCCAAGCCCTGGGTTGGGTGCTGGGCCTTGATGTGTTCAAGACAGACAGTGTCTGGCCTTCTCAGAGCTTCAGTTCTAACACAAAAGACCACCATCCAACAGCCAGTGGCCCAGGGAGGCACCTGTGGTCCCTGTGGGACAGTATGAGGGATGCTAAGAAAGCCAACTGTACAGGCAGAGGTAGGGGGTGGGAGGTATATCCCAGGAGAGCCCCTGACCTAGAGATCACAGATGCCTCATTCAGCCAGACCCTGGCACCCTCCCTGCCACAGTCCGGAGCTAACAGTGTGGCCATTGAAGGCCGCTGCCTCTGCTAGAGGCTTAGCCTTTCCTGCCCCCCTCCTCCCTTAGCCACACAACTCTGGCCTTTAGCAGGGAAGAAAAAGCAGGATTATGTGCAAGTACCAGGGGCTGGGCCTACTCTTTGACCAGAATCATTGTGGCCTCCAGCTCTAGGTGGCTGCCCAGGCGGGCCCCTTCTTCAAACACCCAGGGCTCTCATTCTAAGCATGTGAACGGCTGGTCAGCAAGAAGTCGGGGGGATGGAGGAGATGACCAGAAGTGCCCAGGGACTGCTCCATAAGGGTTGTCCTGGATGCTTAGGGTTCCTGGAGCACAACACACTCATCTGCAGAGGTGGGACTGGTCTCATAGATCTAGTTGATTAGAATCAAGCTAACTGGAACAAGACTTTCTAGAAGAGTGGCCTTCTTGCTATTCTGAGAACATGCCTAGCCTTGAAGACTTTGCACACACAGTTAGTTCCCTCTGCTTGGAGGGCTTGCTGTCCTCCCCTCAAAGGCCTTCACAGGGTTGGCCTCTGTGGTAGGCAGAACAATGGTCCCCCAAAGATGTCTGGGTCCTAATTTTGGATATATTCATTGACATGGTAAGTATGATTCAATTACGGATCTTAGATAGGGAGATTACCCTGGTGGGCCAACACAACCACATGGGTCCTTGTAGGAGAGAGGTGGGACAGGGGTTCAAGTCAGAGAAAGAGGTGTGAAAACACAACAGGAGGCAGAGAGAGGGGGAGATAGGATGCTGCTCTGCTGTTGCCTTTGCAGAGGAAGAACGCAGAATGGAGGGACAGAGGGTCTGAGGCATGGGCGGGGAGGGGGGGAGGGTCCCAAGCATACCCATGGGAGCAAAGTGGCATGCAACACAGAATTTGGCCATGTACTTTCCCATTTACAGGGCAACTTTTTTTTCCTTTTGTCTCTTAGAACAACCTGGAAGAGGGGCTGCTGAAAGGAACCCTTGTTGTCACTTCCCAGATAGGGCACTAAGGCTCTGGACAGTGATTGGAAGGCAGGGAGACCTCCAGGTGCTGCTCTTGCAAGGACTCTGTGGCTCACCAACCTCCCCCCACCCCCAGCCTTGCCAAACTCCTTACAGGCTAGCTCTGCTAGCCAGGCTTCTTACCACTGCCCTGTGGCTCCCTCTATCCCAGCTGCCCTTTCTCAACTTCTAGTCAGGGTGGGACTAGGGGGAGGCCAGGAGGCACTCACCGGGCTGCGAATTCAAAGGGGCATCATTGGAGCGGCTGGGTGGTTCAGTTGTTGAGCTTCTGCCTTCAGCTCAGGTCATGATCCTGGGGTCCTGGGATGAAGCCCTGCATCACGCTCCCCCTGCTTGTGTTGCCTGTTTCTCTCTGCCAAATAAATAAAGAAAATCTTTCAATAAATAAATAAAAATAAAAGGAGCATCAAAAACCTCAGTAATCAAGAGAAATAACATTTGCAATATTCTTAATAACAGTTTTTGTAATAAAAAAAATTAAAGTTAATGCAAAAAGAAATGTTTATTTTTTCCTCTTTGGACTCAGGCTCCCATACTGTGGGATACAGAACTGTTTTACTGTTCTCGCCCAGGATGGGCTACATGATGTGTGGGGCCCCTTCATCAAAAATTATTCAGAATTTCAAGATGGCAACAGAAAAACAGTGTGGGGCCCCTGGAGACTACACAGGTTATATACCCATGAAGTTGGCTTGGTTCTGACTTTATTTAAAATTTTGATATTTTGTTCATCATGGATTTTTTTGTGTGTTGATTTGATTTTTGAAAATATTACTTACCTTGATTACTGTGGGTTTGGGTGTTGCCATCAGTTGTGCACCTGAGATGAGCACCTTGCTTTCCTCACCCTCCCAAGCCTTCTGAGCTTGCTGTGAGTCCCTTCTCAACCCCAGGCAGTCTCCTCCGGGAAGTCTTCCTTGCCCTTCATTCCTGCATGGGGCTAGGTACTTTTGGGTTCTATTACCCTCTCCCTGTTCCCCTCTGTCATACCTCTGAGCATCCCACGTGAGGCTCATTGCTTAAGGACAGAAAGTGTCCAAGATTTGGGCAACTCTGAGTTCTGGTCATCAGTGATGCCAGCCAGCCTCAGCCTCCTGATGTCCTCAGGTACGACCCAAGTTGTTAGAGTGGACAGAACCCCAGACCCCAAGCAGGGAAGCCTGGCTTCAAATCCAGGCTCTATCATTCTTGAGCTGTTTAAGGCTCAGTTTCCCCATCTGCAAAGTGGGAATTAAAAAGGCCTACCTCACAGCAGGGTTATGGGACTTAACAGAGAAGGCACACAGTGGGCATCATAAACGCCATTTCCTTTTCCTCTGTGCCTGGTGTGAGGACTTGGACTAGTCGGCTCTGCTCCTGGTGACCCCCCCACTTCCCGCTCCAGCCCCCAATCTCCAAGTCCTTTTCCATAACTGTCTGTCCCAGCTAAAGAGATAGCGAAACAGGCTCAGAGGGACAAGGGATTTGCCCGAAGTCACACACACAATCAGAGGCTGAGCACAGATGGAAACCCAAGACCCGAAGCTCAGCCCGGGCTCCTCAGGTACCCAGCTCCTCCCCTCCTCCTCCACCCCCTTCCTCTCCCTTCTCCCCTCCCCGCCTCTCCTCCCCCTCCTCCCTATCTGGCCCCAGGATTGCTGAGCTGGAGAGGGACGGCGGAGCGGGCGCCCCCTTCGCGGCCCCTCCCCCAGCCCGCGCCCCCACGCACTCGCACCCAGCTGAGGGCTCCGGTGCTTCCATGAAAGGCGTGTTTCCTTCGTGAGTCAGAGCAGACGCACAACAGACAGCCTTGGAGCCTGACTGGGCCACAGTCCCAGAGCTCTGGCCTCTCCCCCCGCCCCCGTAAGAGCCGGCCCCTCCTCCCCGCTGGAACCTCGGGGGCCGAGGCCTGCACAGCTGCATCCCCTCAGCGGGGTCGGCAACTATAGGCCCACGTTGCATCAGCGCGGCGTGTCTCTGCGCCGGCTCCTGCCCGCCAACCAATGGGGTCGGGCCGAGTGTACAGATCCCGGCGCGGACGCACCCCACCCGCCATGGAATAGGGCAGCCCGGTGCTCCCTCGGCATTCCCAACGAGGGAGGAGGGGACCAGGGCACGATTTCTCCACTGCATCCTGCAAGGCCTTCTTCCCTCTACCTCCCTCTCCTACCCCCGACCCCCTTTCAGGGTGGCCCGGCCAGCTCCACTCTGATCCTCCTTCCTGACGGTGGCCGGGGAGCCCCCTCTGCCTGGAGTGGCCCTGTTTCTCCCTGGGCTCAGTTCTTCTCTCGCTCTGGACCAGCCCTCACCCACACCTCCCATCCCCTGATGTCCAGTACTCTCAAATCGTCCTCTCCAGCCTGGCCTTCTCTTGAGCGCCAGAATAATGGATGCTACAACCTCCCAGATGTCTCCAAGCTACAGACAACACCTTCCCTCCAGGGTCCGTCTCAGGAAGGGGACCATGGGCCACCCATTCCCCCCAGGCTTCACGCCCCAGAGCCTTCCTTCCTCCTGCTCCTGGCCCCCCATGCTCAGTCTGCCACCAGGACTTCTCCAGTCCTAGGATTCGTGCCCGGGTGCAGGAATCCTAGGTACCTCCTGGCCTCTGTCACTCTCCACGCAGCAGGCAGAGAACTACTTTAAAAATACCTCTTTCTCTCAAATAAATGAATAAATAAAATCTTTAAAATAAAAGGCGGGTTGTGGGTGCCTGGGTGGCTCAGTTTGTTAAGCACCTGACTCTTGGTTTTGGCTCAGGTCATGCCTCAGGGTCCTGAGCCCAGCTTGGCTCCTGGCTCAATGAGTCTGTTTGTTCCTCTGCTCCTCCCCACTCCCCCCGCCCCAATAAAGAAATAAAATCTTTAAAAACACCAACGTGACCTTGTCTGTTCCCTGCTAAATTGTCTTCAGGAGGAAGCTCCAAGTTCCCCACCTCCAAGCTCCTGGGACACCCCTGGCTGGCCATCATCTTCTGCAGCTTTACCCACACATACTCCTGACCCCTCACATGGTGACCTTTGGCGGAAACTTCTCTGCCTGCCTTGGCAGTTTCCCATGAAGTACTACTGTTGGGATCTAGCTCATTTTAGCCTGAGCCCTAACTAAAGCCAGCAGGCTTGGAGTGGTGGGGGTGGACAATGCCAGGCCTAGCCAGAAGAGCTCCAGCCCAGCCTCCAATCCTCCCATCCTCCCCAGAGCTGCAGTGAAGGGCCCTGACCCCCCCTGGCCATTGGCCTGCACTTGCCCGCCCCCCACTCAGATGTGGCCTTCAGGTGGGGCTTGACCTCCCACTGGATGTTTCTTCCCTACTCTATTGATTTTTAGAAACTGACTATAGAAATGATATATGCTATTGAAAATTTTCAGAGAAGTAGAGAGGAGAAAACAAAAATAATGTATATTTCCATCTCCAAAGATAAATAGTATCAAACCATTTAAGAGTATTTCCTTCTGGTCTTTTTCTATGAGTTTTATACACATTTCTTTATATTTTTTATTAACACACATTCATTGAAAAAAATAAAACAACTTCAGGGTGCCTGCCTGGCTCAGTAAAACAGGATTCTTGGTCTCAGGGTCATAAGTTCGAGCCCCACGTTGGATATGGAGATTACTTTAAAAAATAAAATTTTTTAAAATAAAAAAAAATTAGTAAATAAGACAACTTTGAACAGCAGAAATGTTTTAAAAATTAAGTGGAAATCATCTAATACCAAGAGTGGACTTCTCAGAGTAATGTGAACATACTTCCACACATCTGTCCCTCCGCACAGAGAGTTTTCATAAACATGCTGTTTTATAAGCTGCTCTATTTCTTAATCCACCAAATCCTTTGAGCTGTCTTTCTCTGCTTGAGGATTAAAACAGTTTCCCCCTTTATGATGGCTGCCAAGAGTCTGTCTCATACTGACACTCTCTCCAATTTTTGGCCCTTACATTCATAGGCTGTAATGAGCATCTTTGTATATGTTCCTAGGCTCATATTTTCAAAAATAATTTCCTTAGGCTAAATTCCAAAAAGCTGATTTTTTCCCCAAAAAGAACACAAATAATTTAAAATTTTAAAAATGTGTGAATACGTAATGCATTTGTATACAGCTGACCCTTGAACAACACAGGGGCCAAGGGTGCTGAACCCCTTCAGAGTCAAAAATTCCACATATAACTTTGGACTCCCTTAAAACTTAACTACTAATAGCCTATTGTTGATCAGAAGCCTTACTGAGAACATAAAGTCAGTTAACACATATTTTGGATGTTATATGTATCATATACTGTATTCTTTTCTTCCTTTTTAAAATTTTTCATTTTTTTTATAACCATATAATGTATTATTAGCCCCAGGGGTACAGGTCTGTGAATCGCCAGGTTTACACACTTCACAGCACTCACCATATATCCTGTATTCTTACCATAAAGTAAGCTAGAGAAAAGAAAATGTTTTTAAGAAAATCATAAGAGAAACTCATTTACAGTATTGTACAGTATTTATTTTAAAAATCTGCATATAAGCGGACTCACACGGTTCAAACCAGAGCTGTTCTGGGTCAGCTCTGGGTCAGTCCAAACATATGTGTCACCCCCGCCTTTCTCCCTTCCCTCCAGCCCTTCCTCTGCAGGGAAGAATGTTACAAGCTTCTCACCCACCTGCAGGGGATGCTGTGTGGGGGTCTGAAAATCAGTGTAACTTACACATTCTCCTTCACTTCCCTCTTCCATATCAGTATCAGGACATAAAAAACTTACTGTTTTTCAGAGCTTCTGGGTATTCCCATTCCCTACCAATAGAGATATTGTTCCCAATTTTTGTTATTACAAGCAATATTGCAGGGAATTATTCAGTAACATGTCTTGAAAGCCCCTGGTGCAAAGTACCTTCTAGAAAGGCTGTGCCCATTTCTTCTCCTTGCAGAACCCTTCTTCCTGTTTAAAATGAAATCTCTCAGGGGCGCCTGGGTTGCTCAGTGGTTAAAGCTGCTGCCTTCGGCTCAGGTCATGATCTCAGGGTCCTGGGATCGAGCTCCGCGTCGGGCTCTCTGCTCCGTGGGGAGCCTGCTTCCTCCTCTCTCTCTCTCTCTGCCTGTCTCTCTGCCTACTTGTGATCTCTGTCAAATAAATAAATAAATAAATAAATAAATAAAATAAAATGAAATCTCTCAGATCCTTCTAGATCCTGCTCATACCCCCCATGTTACACATGAGGAAACTGAGGCACAGGGAGGTGCAGTGACTTTCCAAGGTCACTCAACGAGTAGTGGCACCCAGATCTCTTGACTCCCAGGTTGGGTTCTTCCCTCTTGGCCAGGCTGCCATCCTCTGCCTGTGCTTCCCCAGGGCAGTCGCCATGATCCTCACAGCCATTTGGGATCCTCATGTGTATGTGCAAGGGCAGGTGTAAGTAAACCAACAGGACAGCGCTCAGAGGACAGAGCAGGAGTGGCCAGATAGGACTGGACTAGGTGATGAAGAGGAGAGCGGAGTGGGAACTCATCCGGAGTTCTCAAAGTGCTCTCCAATTCTTTGTTTTATCTGTGCTTCTCATTATCTTTGAGATGATCATTCCTAGTTTAAGGGGGATTGGGGCGTGGTGGTTCTAGATCATGGGCATGAGGCTAAAATGTAGCAAGCAGACCTCTAAACCGGGACTTCTTGGACTCGTAACACTGGGGAGGCTGCCCTGGGCTGAACCAGATTAGACCTTTGGGGGTGGGGGTGGGGGTGGTCAGGACTCAGGGGTCCCTTATCTGAGGCTGGGGTCAGGAGCCCTGTCCCTATGCTCTGTACCTAGCTCATTCCATTTCCCAGTGGGAACTGTGTCTTGGCCTCGTAGTATTTGGGGCACCCCGCCCATGGTAGATGCTCAAGAAAGGGCTGCAGATTTTTTTAAAAGATTTTATTTATTTATTTGAGAGAAAGTGAGCAAAAGAGAGACCATTCAAGGGGGTCGGGGTGGGGGGTGGGGAAGAGAAGGAGAAGCAGACTCCCTGCTCATCAGGGAGCCAATGTGGGGCTTGATCCCTTGACCCTGAGATCCTGACCTGAGCCAAAGGCAGACGCTTAACTGACTGAGCCACCCAGGTGGCCCCGACCTGCAGGTTCTGAGGTGAAGGCAGGGTGAACGTCCACCAGGAGTGGGGAGTGGGGTGGCAAGGAGTCCCAGCCTCTCATTTTACAAATGGAAACTCAGAGAGGGCAGTGACTTTCTCGGTGCTTCACAGCTGATAAAGGGTAGGAGATGAGAGTGGGACCCCTGACTTCCTGGCTGTGCCCTTTCCCCCGTCGTCCCCCCTCAGTCCATGCAAGCACACGGGCTCCCAGGAGGCAAGCATGCTCCGCAGGGTGCATTTGTGTTGCTAGAGAATACTCAGCCACGTGTGTAGGTTGATTGCATGAAGGGGCCACAGCGGGTGGACAGACACATAGGCATCTGCAGTGTCACATGTCTATGGGCGTGTCTCCTGGGAGTCATGTCAGGTCTGTGACTGAAGGCACTGGATGGCCCCTGTGACTTCCCTTAGCAGCAAAGGACTGTGGAGGGGTGGGGATGAGGTGGGCGGGCTCTGGGAGGAGGAGGGGAGAGACCCCATGCCCGCCCAGCCCCAGCCCCACTCGAGCCTCCCACCCTCCCACCCTCCTACGTGGCAGCTTATGGGACAGCCCTTTTGGTGGGAAGGCCCCACACGACACAGAGAGCATCAGAGATCGCAGAAATTGTGTTTCCCTGACTCATGCTTTGGGCCGGGAGCAAATTCTTGGCTTCTCGGCAGCATCTCAAAGAACTGCCTGTGATTGCAGTTCTCCTGAGGAAGAGGGCCCACCTTGGTCTGGTTAGCAGAGCCTTTCTTGGCCCGTTTTAACCCATGTAAAAAGGAGAAAGGGATTACACTTTTTTTTTTTTAAGATTTTATTTATTTATTTGGCAGGCAGAGATCACAAGTAGGCAGAGAGGCAGGCAGAGAGACAGAGAGGAGGAAGCAGTCTCCCTGCTGAGCAGAGAGCCCGATGCGGGACTCGATCCCAGGACCCCGAGATCATTACCTGAGCCGAAGGCAGAGGCTTAACCCACTGAGCCACCCAGGCACCCCAGGGATTACACTTCTTTCCAATTAGCATCCTATAATTAAAAGTGACTGTTTAGGTGCCCAGCACGACCAACCAGAGCAAAGTGACCCATAAATGCCATTTCTTTCCCTACCTTCCCTTGGACAAACTGACCTAGTTCAAATTTCTGTTCTGAATGCAGCTTGCTCTATGCCCTTACACATGCCACTGGGCCTCCCTGAGCCTCAGTTTCCTTGGGTTTAAAATGGCGACGTTCTGGGGAGTCTGGTGGGTTAGTGGATTAAACATCCAACTCTTGATCTCAGCTCAGGTCTTGATCTCAGGGTCGGAAGTTCAAACCCCACACGGCTCCACGCCGGGTGTGGAGCCTACTTAAAAATATAATGGTGACATTCCTACTTACTCTGAAAATATTAAATAGGAGTATGCTGAGCACTTAAATGATATGTTAGTTTTCACCCTAGGGTTCTACAGGGCAAGGACTGCATCAGTCTAGCCGCTGAAGCCAGAGAAAGCTGTTTCTGTAATCCCTGGCCGAATGGGGCCTGCCTGTCTGGATCAATCAGAAGGTAGTCTGTGGTTAAGAGAGCTGGGGGTCCCACGCCTGGACTCTGGCCCAGCTCCACCTTGGATCTGCCAGCCCAGCTCTACCTTGGACCTGCTGTGGTGGGCAACTTTCCACCCCTCTCAGGGATGGGATGGGGGTGGAGGGCAAGAAGAGCTCCTTTAGGGAGCCAAGGCACTGGAGGGAAATCCAGACCTGAAATGCTGGAGAGTCTCACTGTAATTCAGCCTTTCCTCCCTCCAAAAGGAGTGCTTTTTCCAGAAAGTGCAGCCTGGGAGTGTGGGGGAAGGGCCACAGCCGGGCCTGGGCTGGGCTCAGAGCTAAGAATAATGTGGCAAAGGCTCTCAACATTTTTTTGCTGATCTTGGAAATTTAAAGGAGCCGTTGTCTTTCTTCAAGGAGGCAGTGCTTGGAGCCCCACAGACTGGGGCAGCAACTTCCCACCACTTGCTCTCTGACCACGCTTACCAAGTTCCTCTTCTGGGCCTGCACTGTGCTGGGTACTGGGGACTCCTAGTGAGAAGAAGGCCTGGGTCTCCAGTGACACTGGGTGACACTGTAGAGTGATGATACAGAAATAATGCCATAGCGAAGGCTTCTGGCCCAGTTTGAGCTACAGTAGCCATCTGACAACCTGGTTTCAGACCCAGCCTTCTCCTTAGGCCTCAGCTTCTCTCTCTGTAAATGGAGGGCATTTGTTCTTTCTACTCTGACCTTAGGATTCTGGGTTTATCCAGCAGCAGGAGTCTCCACTTGACCCTTCCGCCTCAGGGCCAGCACTGAGAATCATAGCATTCAGCTCCCCCTGGAAGTGTTGGTAAGGCCTCAGAGAGTTAAGAAATGGAAGTGTGGATGGAGGAAAGGAAATCTCTTGGGATTCTGACATCTGGACCCATTGGAAACCAAGACCTTTCCTTTATTCCACCAGTTTTGTGGACTCTTAGTTTAGGGGATGATTACCCTATGAGCACCAAGCTGGGCATGGGGACGGGGTAGAGGGCAGGGTAGGCCTATGACCCAGGGGGCTTCCTTGGATAACAAGGACTTACCCTTAAAAGTGTTTCACAGGGGCGCCTGGGTGGCTCAGTGGGTTAAGGCCTCTGCCTTCGGCTTGGGTCATAATCCTGGGGTCCTGGGATTGAGCCCCGCATTGGGGTCTCTGCTTGGTGGGGAGCCTGTTTTCCCCTCTCTCTCTCTGCCTGCCTCTCCACCTACTTGTGATCTTTGCCTATCAAATAAATAAATAAAATCTTAAAAAAAAAAAAAAAAGCATTCCACAGTTGAGGCAGGAAGAGGCACATAGAAACCAGGACAGCCACTCCAAGGAGATGGACAGCCACACCGAGGAGGAACAATTTTGTTAGTGATCGGACCTATCCTAAGAAAGAATACTGGGCTGCCTCTGTGGGGCTTGAACTTCCTGTTCTAGGAGAGGCCGTGCACTTGCCTTTGGGATACTGCAGAGAGGCTCCTGCCAGGGGCCAAATTCAGGAACCCGTGACCTCTGAGATGCCTTGCAGCCCTGAGATCCTGCTCCTTTTTTTCTAAGCTTCTCTGGCTCTGAGATTTAACACTCTAAGATTCTCTAGATGGATTCAAAGATTCCACGGGGACTCAAGTAAGATATTACCTTCTACGATGGTCACTTTCAGATTCAAGTCCTCTCTGATTCTTTGACCCTGACTCAAAGAGTCTGAAGCTCTTGGATTCTAAGATTTCCCACGGTCCTTTTCCTCAAACTCTGAGCAGCAGCACCTGACCCAGACTTTGTAGTTAGTCACCACCGGTAAGGGAAAGGGCCCTTCCCCCACCCCTGCTGCTGGGGACCCAGATGATTCACCACAGCAGCTGGGATTCATTGGCTCCCCAAGATCCAAGGATGCACCTGGAAGAAAGACACTCAGCCCAGCTGAATGATTGGCTGAAGGAATGAATGAATGAAGTGTCTCTCTGCCTTGCCTGCCCTCTCTATACTGGGCTCATCTGTTAGCCATGGGTGCACTCGTGGAAGGTAGTGGGATGTCCTAAATAATCTGCCGAGTTCCCTACTAACCAGCGCATTACCTCCTCACACTGTACATCCTTGAGCGCAGGGCTTTGTCCTGTTCTCAGCTGCAGCTTCAGCACCTAGTGCAGACCTGAATACCCAGCTTAGCTCAGGGCTCAAGGGACTTTCAATTGTGGGAGGGGTGGGGTGAGAGGGGTTGATAATGAGCCCTGGAGCCTTGGGAGGGGGCAGGGATAACCAAGGAGAGCGGGAGACAGACGCACAGACAGGGAAGCAAGGGGGAAGGGGTGGCGTTAGGCAGGGAATGACAGCCGCACATTTCACAGCCAAAGAAGGAACTGTGGCCCGGAAAAGGCAAGTAACTTGCTTAGGATCATACAACGTATTCCTTGGTGGACAGTCAAGGTTCTCCTTCCTGTGCACGACGTTCCCGGAGTCTCCGCCTCTGTCAGGACTTTCCAGAGTTAAGGTCAGGGATTGGGCCCGGTAGGATCCTACCCGCAGGGCAGTCGCTGAGGTCGAGCTCCGCCGAGGTGTTCAGGATAAGCTGCGGATGGAGAAAGATAACTGCCTCTCAATTTCTGACCACCTCTCCTAAGACAAAGGCGAGGGACCCTGACTGAGGAGGGGTGTGTGTCCGGGGACCTAATTAAGTTTCCGCTCTAAAACGGGGGAGTGGATCGCCTCCGGGCAGAGCCCCTGCCGGGGAAAGGGCTGCTGGAAGGGCGTGCGTTGCGGGTAAGCCGGCTTGTGGGGAGGAGGGAGCTACTCTCCTGGGAGCTGGACTCAGGCGCTCAGTGTCCCATGCAGCTCAGCGGTTCGAACGACCGCCCTCCCCCCGCTCCCCATCTCCGGGACCTCGAAGATCCAGAGTCTCCCCAGTGTCCGCCGAGTCAAAGGGCACCCGCGCGCTGTGCAAGTCGTGCAGGCCTCAGCGCCCAGCCTCTCTGCGGGGGTCCCTCGCGCCCCGCCGGGTGTGGGGGGCAGTAGGACCCAGGAGCCGGGTGAAAGCCTGCAGAGGGAGGGGCGGGAGCCGGGGCGGTCTGGGGGAGGTCTTTGGCTTTTTGTGGCGGAGCCGGGGCGCCCTCCGGAAGCTTTTCCAACTTTCCAGAAGTTTCTCGGGACGGGCGGGAGGAGGGGAACGCCATATATAGACCTGGGTAGCCGGGAGCTGGGGAGAGTGGAATCCGTCCCCGGCTCAAGTGGGACTCTCGTCCGGCGCCAGCCCGCCCGGCCCAGGTGAGGGCGGGGGGCCGGCGAGCGCGCAGCCGGCGCTTTGGGGGGTGCTTCAGAGAGTGAGAGGGGGTAGGAGGCCCTCGGGGAGGGGTTGGGGGCCAACCCAGAGCCCGCAAACTGGAGGTCCTGGCATCCTGGGAGCAGCTGGAGCGTTTGGGATCGGGAGCCTGAGGGTAGATGGTGATGGCCCAGTGAGCCTGTAGGGGTAGGGCGGGGCGGGGAGTCGGAGCACTGGGAGGCTGGGACAAAGTGCGGCGTTCTACTGAAGTCTGGGGCAGGGGTTGCGATGGCTGAGAGGAAACAGTGGGCCTGGGAGCCAGGATGCTGGGACTCGTCTCTGTGCGGGAACCAGAAGGGAGAAGATGGGGTCTGGGGCCCTTTCCAGCTGGGTAGGAGGCCAGGCCAGCTTTGCAGTTAATGGTGCCTCCGCCTCTGGGGATGAGGCCCAGGGGTCATCAGGGGTGGGTGGACCAGCTCCTGTTGGGCTTCTTGGGGGGTGGGGGGAGCCTCCTGAAGGTAGGAAAGGAGGTGAAATAGTCTAGGCTCTTCTCAGGGCGGGTGTGTTTGTGTGTCTTGGGGTCCCCACAGTTTGGGAGGGGTCACCAACGGTGGCTCCTTTTCTGATCAGCAGCCTGCACCGGTAGATGTTGGCAGCTAAAGGAGGAACTTGACCAGCACCGTCTCCCCCACCTCCTTCCAGAACAGGGGTGAGGAAACAGCTGGGTCCCTATCTCCCAATCCAGGAGGGAAAGGTTAGCTGACTAAAAGGCACTCTTAACTCTGTCCACTGCCTCCTGGTTCTAGGGGTAACTGCACGGTTAAGGCTACTATTTCCGGAGGACAGGGTTCCCTGCCCCCAGCCCAGGGACATTCCTGAGGTGGCTGGAGTGGAGAAAGAATGAAACCACTTCCAACATGGCCAGGAGGCCTGGCCACTCCTCTTCCCGGTTTCCGTCCAGCATGTCCCTCTGGGCTATAGGGCCCGGATGGAGGCCGGAGGAAAATTAGGGGGCCTTGGTTCCCTGGAAGTCTCTGGCTGGTCCCACACCCTCCTGTCCTCAGATGGTTTATCTGCCCATCCCCCCTTCCTGAGGCCTCCCGCTCTGATCCACTCCTTTTGTCTCTGGTCACCGGGATTCCCAGCAGAATTTTTTTAACTCCCTGTGTAACAGGATACCACATCCTGGCTTCCTCAGGGGGCTCTGTGGGTGCTTCTGGGAGGAAGGAGCCCTGAGCTAGGAGGCCTGACTCCCACTGATCCTGTGGGACCTGGGGTGCCTCCCTGCCCCTTTTCTCGCCTCAGTTGCTCCCACTGCCCAGTGAGGTGGACAGCCTCCAAGGTCCCTATGGATCTAGGACTGGTTAAACCTTTCTTTGTGCCAGGGGCAGATCCCATTTTGGGGCTTAGGCCTTCCAGGCCCCTCCCTCACCACCATCCACCCCAGCTCTGCCCTATCCCACCCTCCTCACTGTTCTGTTTTCTTTCAGAATGAAAAAGGCAGGCATTGACCTCCCTCTGAGGCAGTTTCAAGGTACTCTAGACTCCCTCAAGTGTTTGAGATCCCCCCGGAAATTTGCCACCCTTCCCCTCTTAAAGAAGCCCGAATCCAGTCTCAGCTGAGTCTGGCTGTGGGCGCAGCCCTGTCCTCTGGCTCCTGTCCCCTGTGGGACTGTAAATCGTCTAACCATGGCCTCGGGCCTGGAATTTCTCTGTGGCAGTGTGGGCTGGGCTGCTGGGCTGCGGGAAACTGGCTTGCTTGCCGTGACTTGTCTTCCTCTGTGACTGCTGCTGGGTTAACAAGGCAGCCTTCTACACAGCCACGCATCTCCCTGCAGAGCCAGATGTGCCTACTCAAAGCCAAGGCCAGGGAGGCCTTGGGGCACCCCTTTGGACCTGAACCCAAGCCTCCTGCTTCCCAAGCTGGAAGCCCCCCTCTGCTGGCGGATGCAGATAATTCCGTTTCCAGCCTGCCACGTCACCTAGAGCCAGAGTGGGAGCAGGAGCAGGAGCAGGAGCGCAGCTCTGTGGCTGCCTGAGGAATCCCAAACTAGTCATTTGGCGCTTTCTTGGAAGGCCCCTCCCAGTCCTTTGAGGTTCTAGTTGGCTGTGGGTGGGGGCTGTCAAGATGGTGTCTGCCACGTGGCGGAACTGTGAGCTGGGCTCCTTGACTTTTTTCTAATGAGTTGCTCGTGGCCTCTGCCCAGGGTCTGTGTTCTGGCATCACAGCTGTATGAACTAGTGGTGGCCTTTTAATAGAGTGGTCATATGTTTGTTGTCCTGGTGTAATCATCAGTAGTGCTCCGTTTCATTTTCTTAGGTGTCCTTGTTTGTGCAATAATCCTATGGTCATTCTGCTTTTGGGGCTCCAGGCCTGGTGGGGAAGGAGCTAGGGCTGGGAGGAAGGCGGCCTGGGCCCTGGGATAGATGATTTCCCCAGTCTGGACTCTCGGTAGGGTATGGGTCTCTCTGTGCCTTGCCTCCCCCCATCTCACCCCTCTCCCATGCATCCTTTGCTTTCCCTTTACACTGTACCTTCAAAGAGCTGGCAGCCCAGGGAGGGGGGACCTGCCTTGGTTCATAGGGTAGCTATAGCGTGGAGTCTTCCCAGAAACCTGGGGCTCCTACAGACAGGCCTGCAGGATCTGTCCTGAGGGTTCTGAGAGTCTTCCACCAGGATTCCGAATTTGCGCTTTCTGGACAACCACAAGATGGGCTCTGCCAGAGCAGTGGAGTCCCAGCCTCCACTAGAGTTCTTCCAACCCTTCCCTTTGCCCTGTCATCTCCTCTTCTGTCCTGCATGAAAGTAGGGGGGATGTATCCCATAAGGAGAGACTGTCCTGATTGGAGGCCCCAGAGAGGCGAGTGAGGCTTGTTTTAGGGGCCACTGCTACCACTGTGGTTTGGGAGGGGTCTTGCCCACCCTGAAGCCATAGAGCAGAGGGTCTGGGTGGCAGCGACTATCAGATGGGAGGGCAGAATGGAACCTGAGGTGGACCCAGCTTCCTGCAAACACACATCTGGCCAGCCTCCGGTGAAGGGGAGGGGTTGTCATTGCTCCACTGAGCTGTGACCTACCCCTCCTCTGGTATCCTTCCTCTCAGGAAACCTACCCCGCACTCAGCTTGTATCCTGGGAATTTCCCCTTCACACCAGGGACTGTGGAGAGCTGGGCAGTCCTGTCCCTACTAGGACACAGGCCTTGGGCATCGAGACCTAGACCCCGACAGCTTGGAAAATGGGGACCAAGGCTGAGCGAGGAGGTGACATGCAAGGGCACCGTGGGGTGGCAGAGTGGAGCATCTGGGCCTCCCCGCTTAATGAGTGAGCTAACCAGTGACTCATTAACATCCCAGAGCAGAAGGAAAGGCATGGGGGGGAGGAGTAGGCCTTCGCCTGTCCCAACAGGACATCCTTTGCCCAGGCACCTGTGCTTCGTGCAGACCCTCAGTCCATCTGCCACTTTTTTCCACTGGGAGAAGGGCCCTGGGGTGGTGTGAGATCAGAGCTAATCTTTATGCAAACTGAGGACCCTGAGTCTGGCCAAGTGGCCCTGGTTTCTGTTCATTCAAGAATGCTGAGGCCTATTGTGTGCTAGGCGCTGGAGATACACAGGGAAACCAGACTGGCCAGATTTCCTGTCCTCCTGGAAGTCACAGTCTAATTAGGCTTGGAGGTAGTGCATAATAAATGCATAAGACTGAGTGTTGTCCATTCACCCTCAGAAATCAATTGGGAGGAGGTGGTGGCTTGCTAGAAACACTGTTTTGGATGAGGAACTCAGAAAAGGCCTCAGAGTGGGCCGAGTAAGATCTCGGATCTGGGCAGCTCTGAGTTAGGGCTGGGTTCCTCAGAACTTGGGGCTTTCTTGCTCCCATCTGCAGGGGACTTGGCTGCCAGAAGGCTGGGGATGGTCATCAGGGAGGGATACCCAGGGTTTCAGGCCCACCCTCTCTGCAGCCCTCACAGGTCCTTCGTGGTGCATACCATCCACCTCCCAGCCATGCGCTTCCTCCTGCTTACCAGCACCTGCTGCCTCCTGGCCATGGCCCTGACTGCCGAGGTGAAGAAGCCAGCGGCCGCGGCGGCCCCAGGTATGGCAGAGAAGCTGAGCCCCAAAGCGGCCACTCTGGCTGAGCGCAGTGCCGGCCTGGCCTTCAGCCTGTACCAGGCCATGGCCAAGGACCAGGCGGTGGAGAACATCCTGCTGTCGCCTGTGGTGGTGGCCTCATCCCTGGGGCTCGTGTCACTGGGGGGCAAGGCTGCCACGGCGTCTCAGGCCAAGGCGGTGCTGAGCGCAGAGCAGCTGCGCGATGAGGAGGTGCATGCAGGCCTGGGCGAGCTGCTGCGAGCCTTCAGCAACAGCACAGCGCGCAACATGACCTGGAAGCTGGGCAGCCGCCTGTACGGGCCCAGCTCGGTGAGCTTCGCGGAGGACTTTGTGCGCAGCAGCAAGCAGCACTACAACTGCGAGCACTCCAAGATCAATTTCCGCGACAAGCGCAGCGCCCTGCAGTCCATCAATGAGTGGGCCGCGCAGACCACCGACGGCAAGCTGCCCGAGGTCACCAAGGACGTGGAGCGGACCGATGGCGCGCTGTTGGTCAACGCCATGTTCTTCAAGCGTGAGTCTGGGGGGGGTGGTGGGGGCTGCATCTCCGCAGGGGGCCTCCTAAATGCCTGAAACGTGCCAAGTGGAGGGCAGAGGTGGGTGGTGGCTGAGCTGAGGGTCCTCTTTCGGAAGGCATTCCCCGTCATGTGGAAACAGCCAGGCCCTGACTGTAGAGAGCCATAGCTTCCTGCAGTGTCCTGGGGCCAGCACCCCGGTCCCCCAAAGCAGGGGAAGCATGTACTCCAGGGGGTGGGCGCTCAGAGGGGAGGGGGCTGCCGCTGAGCTCCAAACACTGGAACGAAGGCGTGTTTCCCAAGTGGGGGCCTGTTTTCCGACCCTGTTCCGCCTCCCGTTACAGCGCACTGGGACGAGAAGTTCCACCACAAGATGGTGGACAACCGAGGCTTCATGGTGACCCGCTCATATACCGTCGGGGTTACGATGATGCACCGCACAGGTGGGTGCCCTGCCAAGCTGGGGGCCGAGCTGGGGGTGTGAGGGTGCCTGGGGCCTGGCCCGCCCAGCAGCCTCCCTGCTGTCCCTGCAGGACTCTACAACTACTACGACGATGAGAAGGAGAAGCTGCAGATCGTGGAGATGCCCCTGGCCCACAAGCTGTCCAGCCTCCTCATCCTCATGCCGCACCACGTGGAGCCCCTGGAGCGCCTGGAGAAGCTTCTGACCAAGGAGCAGCTGAAGATCTGGATGGGGAAGATGCAGAAGAAAGCTGTGGCCATCTCCCTGCCCAAGGGGGTGGTGGAGGTGACCCACGACCTGCAGGTGAGGGGTGGCTCCACTTGTGGGCTGCAGGGCCTGCGGGAGAGGGGTGCTTGGGGCGCCCATCTGTTCGCTCAGCAGGGCTGTCCTGAGCCTCTGTGGGTGTCCAGGCAGGACTGGGCACTTCTGGGGAAGGAGGCACGGAACCTGTCCTTGGGAACACGATTATGATCTCAGTAGCTAACTATAATTGGGTGCCTGCTGCTTACAGAGTATTTCGTATATATTAAACTTTTCATGCTCAAAACAGCTTCGTCAGGTAGGGCTATTGAGCTCCTTACAAATGAGGAAATGGGGTCTCAAGAAGGTTAAACAGCTTCTCCGGAATCACACAGACGGTGGCTCAGGCGGCTGGTGCCAGGCCGTGCCCTCAGAGAGTCTGAGGTGCCCCCAGCAATGGGCTGTTCAAGCCCATGTCAACCCCCACGCAGCAGTAAGACTAACAGTGGCTCTCAGCCGTGCGGCACTAGCCACAACCGGAACCCAAAGCCACCTGCTCAACAGTCTTTTCCCCTTGTGACCACCCTGGGTGGTGGCCCGTGGCTCCGAGAGAGGGCGAGACTTGCTGAGGTTACCCTGGCTAGTCAGTGGTGGAGCTGTAGTTAGTCCTCAAGGTGAAAACTCAGGGTGGCCTTGTCCATCCAGAGAGACTTCTTGACGTACTCAAAAGAGGAAGCTTTTATCTCATTCCTGCCTTGGATGCCAGAAAGGGTTCCTTGGCAAGCTTCTCCCTCACAGGATTGATTCAGACTCACTGCTAACGCAGTGGACGGAAAGCTTGAGATGAAACGGGGCACTTGTGCCATCTGTATGGTGGATTGAGCTGTGCTTTCCAGACATGAGCCATCCCTGTGTCCTGAGCCTGTCCCAGGCCTTTCCCAGCTCCTCCTCCTGTAGTCACTGCTACCTGACTCCATTGTCCCCTTTTCTCTCGTGTGTCTTCTTGGAACCCTGGGTGGACACACCAGTCCAGCAGGTACACGGAGTTGGGAAATGGGAAGGGCGTATAGGGACTCGTATAGGGTCGTTGGGACTGGAATCGCTGGCTGGGCCTGGAACACCTGCCTCAGGACCCCTGACCCTCAGGACCCCAGGTCAGGTGCCCATTTGGTCCTGCCGGGGAAGTGGGCTGTTCTGCAAAAGCCTGAAGTCTGAGGCTGCTGGGCACTCAGACAGCAGCCCTCCAGGGCTGTGTCTTCCTCGCTGAGCGCGAGGGAGGATGTGGGATTGGGGCTCTGCCCTGGGAGAGCTCTGAGCCGGGGGCCGGAGATAGGCCCAGACACTGAAATAGAGCGAGGCTGGGTGCCGAGCTGCAGGGAGGCAGGGCTGCAGTCTTGGGGAGAGGGAAGGCTTCCTGGAAGATGGGGTGGTGAAAGCACCGTACCGGGATGGGGGTCGGCCATCAAGACACCATTGTGGGGGCCGATGGTTCAGTGAGGCTGTCGGAAAGGGAGCCGGCTGGAGCCTGCTAGGGGGTGAGGCCACGATGCAAACACAGTTCACCTGTGAAAGAGCTTGTACTTGGCTTCCAGGGCATCTGCAGAGCCATGGAAAGTGTGTGTGTGTGTGTGTGTGTGTGTGTGTGTGTGTGTGTGTGTGTG
>ML099145.1:0-25066 GCA_003697995.1 Taxidea taxus jeffersonii
CCGCAATAGCTGATCTAATCACTGGTCTCGTACCCTGGGAAGCTTTTTGCAGCATTTTAGCACAGAAAAGTGCTGCCTTTCTCTCTTTTGTGGCTCGAGCTGCTATTTAAGAAAGAAAAAAAAATCGATATGCCTTCTCTGCCTTTCAGTCTTTCCCCCCCAAAAGGTGTTTCTTTGGGGAAGGGGTGGGGGGGGGTGGTGAGGAGCGTTTTTGTCATTCATAAGCTGTGGTGACAAATCCTTGACATCATTCGCGGTTCCTATCGATCAGCTCCATCCGCGGCACCAGAGGACAAATAGAAATCATTTGTCTGTCTTGGCTCCCAAACAGCCCGAGACAAAGGGCTCGGCCGGCAATCAGCAGCTGGAGGTATTAGCAGTGGGTCAAGTTCGGAGGTCAGAGGTCAAACAGGTTGTCATCAGTTTCTCACAGCTATCAGAGCAAGGGCAGGGGAGGGGGCAAGTAAAACCCACCACCAACACAGCTGGTTCTTATTAGCCAAATCCTGCCTGCCTGTAAAGAGAGATGGGCCAGCCGGGTCCACACCCACCCCAGGGACACCCTGGGGTGCCGGGTTTCATGGGATGGTGGGAGGGCTGGGGGTGGCGAGGGGCCAGGAAGAAAAAAAGCAAGATCTGAGCTCTGTCTGCCACTATTCATCCTTCCCTTTCCCAGGGGAAGCCCTGAGTTATTCTGTCCTGGGCCCTGGAAGAGAATGAGAGAAAGAGGCAGACCTTGGGTTTCATTGGGAGTCTGAGCAAGCAAGTTAATCCTATAAAATTGGAAGTGGCTTAGATGGTCTGGGAAACACGGGATGCAGCCAGGGGACAGTTGAGTCATTTTAAGTCCCTGATTACACACCACCTGTTTTGGTTTCTGCTCCCACCCTTGGAAGGAAGAGCCCCAACTCTTAGGGGAATGAATCTAGAAAACGGTATATATGGTAAGAGGAGGGTGACAGATCCAGTCCCAGGGAAGTGACACCCATAGGTGGTGACCCGGGAATGCAGAAGCATGACTGAAAGGGTGGCAGCTAACCACCCATTTCATTGAGCACTTAGCACCAAGGCTCTGGGCCCATTGCAGGGGTGATCTTACTTAAGCACCAAGAGAGCCCTGTGAAGGCTTATTGGTCCCATTGTACAGAGGGGGAGACTGAGGCTCAGTGAGATGAGATCACCAGTATCGTTGATGCCATAAGGGATCCCAGCATGTATCTGAGAAGTGGACCTCTATGGAACAAAGGAAGGGGGCCCTTGGAGTGGGGGGAACATTCTTCAGGAATACAAGTGCTCCTGATGGGAACATGGTGGAAGTTGTGGGTAGCTGATCCTACCCCCTGCTCCCTTGGCATGTCCCAAACACCTGGGGCCTGTGTTGTCTTCTAAAAATGAAAGCACCCAGAACTGGAACTTGCAGCTGCAAAGAGGACCCCCACTCAGAGAGAAAGGTGACTCAGGAGCTGTGGTGCTGGTCCAGACTGACCATCTTGCCCCTACTCACTGGTGCTAAATCCAGCTCTCAGGGGCCAACCATCCCTTCCAGTCACTGAGTGAGCATGGCAGCTTCTCTCCAGTAGCAGAGTCACAGAGAGATGGGAAAGGGCAGGATTTGTGCATGTCTAAAGACAGGGGTGACTTGCCGCTCAGAGGTCTCTGCTGGAACAGGGACGCTGCTGGAGTCCAGGGACCTCCAAGGGACCTGGGGACGTGCTCTGGTGGAGCCAAAGAGGGAATTCTTTGACATACCTGTTACTTGTTCCAGTTCTCTAGGGATCTTTAATGAGGAAGAAAGGTAAAGGGGTAGTAATGTTGGGTAGATAGGAAAGTTTGAAGGAAACCTCAGTGATCTATGGGGGAAATGTCCTTCTGAAACAGGAGCGCTTAAAAAGAACTAAGGGCTCTGGGCGCCTGGGTGGCCCAGTCAGTTGAGCATCTGACTCTTGATTTCGGCTCAAGTCATGATCTCAGGATGGTGGACTCGAGCCCTGTGTTAGGCTCCCCACTCAGCATGGGGTCTGCTTGTTCTGCTGGTCCTTGCCCTTCCCACCACACACTCTCTCTCTCTCTCAAATAAATAAAATCTTAAAAAAAAAAAAAGACTAAGGGTTTTGGCTATAAAATATACACATGCATGCAAAACCAGTGAACTCTGAATAGGGCCAATGGATCATAACAATGACAGTTTCCCAGTTGGGATATGGTGCTGTACGTGCTGGTAAGATAGTACCACTGGGGGAAACTGGATGAAATGTACATAAGACCTCTCAGTGTTATTTCTTACAGTTGCATATCAGTCTACAATTATCCCAAAAGAAAAAAAAAAGGTATAAAAAGAGAAAAAAATAGTATGGAACATTCTGTTCCCTTAACAGATTTCTGTTCTCTGCTGTTTGACAGCAACAGGGAAAAGCGTGGGCAGAAAAGAAGCCTCCATCCATCCAGAAGCTCTCTCTGTGTAGAAGACAGATGAGAATGATCTACCTTATATTTAATCACCCATTATTATCCCATTTTCGAGGGGGAAACTGAGGCTCAGGGCAGTGTGTTCCTTGGCCTGTGGCCACAGTGGCTAAGATGGCATCCCACTTCCAATTGGCTGGCTAACTCTGAAGTGTGCCTTTTGGGGCACCTGGGTGGCTCATTTGGTTAGGCATCTGCCTTTGGCTCAGATCATGATACCAGGGTCCTGGGATTGAGTCCTGCGATGGGCTCTGTGCTCAGCAGGGAGCCTGCTTCTCCTCTCACTCTGCCTTTCTCTCTGCTTGTGCTCACTTGCACATGCTCTCTCTCTCTCTCAAATAAATAAAATCTTAAAAAAAAAAAAAGTCTGCTTTTTCCCTCCATACCACTGGGTCGGTGGTGTTCTATTTCCAGAGCCCCGTAAAGCGTGCTCTCCAAAGGTAGACTTAGCCCAGAAAGCAAACTGAGCCAGTACCACCAAGTATCCATTAAGCCCCTGGCCACAAGATTATGCAGTCAAAAAACAAAAACAGGCACCCTGTCCTCAAGAATCTGACTCGGTGGAGACCAACACATGTAGGGATGAGCTGGGCTTAGGTAAGAAGGACACAAGGGGCAGAGAAGGGGAGCCCTGTGGGGAGCAGGTGAGGATAGAGGGTCTCTTGGAAAGGAGCAGCTAGGTCTCTTTATCCCTGGCTTCTTCTTTATTGTGGTAAAATACACATAACACAAAATTTATCTTACTAGTTCCAGGGTACAGCTCAGTGGTATTAAGGACATTCATGTCGATGTGTGACCATTTCTGGAACTCTTTGCATCTTGCAAAACGCAACCCCCGTGCCTATTGAACAAAAGCTCCTCCTCTGCCCTCCTCCTGGCCCCCCACAACCTCCCTCTACTTTCTGTCCCTAGGACCTTGACGACGGGCATCATACAGTGCTTGTGTTTGTGTGACTGGCTTACTGCATTCAGTAAGAGACGCCAGGTTCCTCCACACTGTAGTGCACGTCGCTATTTCCTTCCTTTTTAAGGCTGGAGGATCTTCGCTTGTATGAGCGTGCCACATTTTGTTCTTCTCTTCATCTGTTGATGGACACTGGGGTTGCTTCCATGTTTTTAGTGATTGTGAATAATGCTGCAATGAGTGAGCACGGGTGTGCAAGTATCTCTTGGAGACCCTACTTTCAACCTTTGGATGATATATCCAGAAGTGAAATTGCTGGATCCTAGGGTGATTCTATTTTTAATTTTTTGAGGAAATGGGACACCTATGTCTTAAAGATCAGAAGATTTTGGGTTTTAGGGTTTTTGTTTTTTTTTTGGCTTTTTAAAAAAAATAAGTAAAAGGGGCACTGGGGTGGCTCAGTGGGTTAAAGCCTCTGCCTTTGGCTTGGGTCTTGATTCCAGGGTCCTGGGATCGAGCCCCGCATTGCATCGGGCTCTCTGCTCAGCAGGGAGCCTACTTCCTCCTCTCTCTCTGCCTGCCTCTCTGCCTACTTGTGATCTCTATCTGTCAAATAAATCAAATCTTAAAAAGAAATGAGTAATATATGTACATATGATCTATAGTTCAAAAGGTCCGGAAAGGTATATAGTCTCCCTCCCACCCCCATCCCTTGTTCACCCAGCCCTCCTGCCTGGAGGCAACCAATGTGGGCAGCTTCTTGTTTATTCCTCGAAAGACTTCGGCATGTCTAGACCAATAGGTCTATCTATTAGGGGCCTTTGATGGGTAGAAGAGAAAGAAAGGGTACCAGGTAGGATAGAATTGTCATGGGAAGAACTCAGCCTTGTGCTTTTAAATTTTCTTTGTTTTAGGGTTATCTCTTAAAGCAGCATATAATTTTAGTTTCAACTCAATCTTAGATCTTTGTTTTTTGATAAGGAGGGTTTACCCATTTACATGTTTTTTCTGTTTTGGGGGCTGTTTGTTTTCTTTTGTTTAGGTTTTTTGTTTGTTTTGAAAATTTTTTTAACTGATCTGATCTTCTTGATAGACAGAAGGGAAAGAATTCCTTTGGCAAAAGCAAATGTCTCCTGGCTTTACCCCCTGGTTAGTTTTTTTGTTTTGTTTTGTTTTTAAAGATTTTATTTATTTATTTGACAGAGATCACAAGTAGGCAGAGAGGCAGGCAGAGAGACAGAAGGGGAAGCAGGCTCCCTGCTGAGCAGAGAGCCCAATGCAGGGACTCGATCCCAGGACCCTGAGACCGTGACCTGAGCTGAAGGCAGAGGCTTTAACCCACTGAGCCACCCAGGTGCCCCATGCTTGGTTAGTTTTTATTCTTCCTTTCAAAGATTCTGTTCTAATCCCCACTGCCCTTTTGACCTTTCTTTCCTAGCATTTTGGAAGATGTATTTATTCTATTGCTGGTAAAATTTTGTTCAAAATGTGTTAACTGGTAATCATTTCATGTTTTCATTTTGAGATCCTTAAACGATAAAGAATATATATGAAGGGGTGCCTGGGTGGCTCAGTTGGTTAGGTGTCTGCCTTTGGCTCAGCTCATGATCCCAGGGCCCTGGGATCAAGCCCCACATCAGGCTCCCTGCTCAGTAGGGAGCCTGCTTCTCCCTCTCCCTCTGCCTGCTCTTTCCCCTGCTTGTACTCTCTGTCAAACAAATAAATAAAATATTTAAAAAAAAGAATATATATGAAGATTACTATAACCAACACGTATATTGCCGTTATCCATCATTAGCATGCCAATAATCCACATATTGCCTCCTAGCTCCAAATCTACCATTGTTTGCCCTGCTTTGTGATCCTGGAGCTGGACCCTGTACGTAGAGAAGTCTCTTATGGGCTGGCATGGTGTTTCGCTCTGTGAGGAGAGAGCTTGAAGGACACTGCACGGCATGGTGGGAGATGGGGCGGGGAGCTTCTCTTCCTGGTTCCTGTATGCAAGTCTCGCACCCAACTGCCAACAGCAAATGGGAGACCCCGTGATGCTCACCTACCCCTTGAGTTACACGGCACCTCTGTGGACAGGTGCCTGCCAGCCATAGCCTGCCCTCTGTTGTCCAGCTCTGGTTGAAACACAGTGGTGAACTTCTCAGGGGTCCACAGCCACACCTCTTCTCAGGCCTGTTGGGGGGCCCATTCCCAAGTATGTTTCAAAGCACGCGCTCTCTCTCTTTTTTTAAGATTTTATTTATTGGGACGCCTGGGTGGCTCAGTTGGTTGAGCAGCTGCCTTCGGCTCAGGTCATGATCCCAGCATCCTGGGATCGAGTCCCACATTGGGCTCCTTGCTCCGCAGGGAGTCTGCTTCTCCCTCTGCCTCTGCCTGCCACTCTGTCTGCCTGTGCTCGCTCTCTCTTTAAAAAAAAAAAAAAAAGATTTTATTTATTTATTTGACAGACAGAGATCACAAGTAGGCAGAGAGGCAGACAGGGGGAGAGGAGAAAGCAGGCTCTTGGCTGAGCAGAGAGCCCGACTCGGGGCTCAATCCGAAAACCCTGAGATCATGACCTGAGCTTCAGGCAGAGGCTCAACCCACTGAGCCACCCGGGCGCCCCATCCAAGTGCTCTCTTAATCCTAGACATAGAGCTGCACCCCAAGTTTGTTCCTCTAGAGATCTCATTTATTCCTCTTAGAACTTAACTACCTTTTACTGGTTAAATTTTTTATATTAAATTTTCCCTGTGTAGTCCCTGCCTCCTGATTGGACCCTGACTGATACATTTAATATTTTTTGTCATATTTGCTTGCTTTTATTTTAAGTAAATGATACACTGCAGGTATAAAGTCCCTTCTTATGGCCATTTCCAGTTCTATCCATACCATCTCTCCAAGAGGGAACCATTATTCTGAGTCTGGGTGACTCCTCCATTAAGAAGAATGTTTATATGCATTCATATGTACTCATAAATGCATATAAGTGGTATACTTTCCTATCATGCTGAATCTTGTTTCTTTTTTTTTTAAGATTTTATTTATTTATTTGACACAGAGAGAGAAAACACAAGTATGCAGAGAGGCAGGCAGAGAGAGAGGAAAAAGCAGGCTCCCTGCTGGGCAGAGAGCCTGATGCGGGGCTCGATTCCAGGACCCTGAGATCATGACTTGAGCTGAAGGCAGAGGCTTAACCCACTGAGCCATCCAGGCACCCCTGAATCTTGTTACTGTTCACCCAATAGTACATTATCTAAAACTATTTATGTGCATATGTATAGATCGAATTCATTCTTCTTAAACTTTGTAATATCCCATCAGAAAACATATGTCATTAGTTCATTCCCCCATAGATATTTTTCTCTTACAGATATTGTGTCCAGTATTTGGCCCCTTGTAAACACTAATGTGGTGTACATCTGTGTATATGTAGGCCAGAATTTCTCCAGGGAACGTACCTGGAAATTGAATTTTCTGAATAGGTCATAGACTAGATACAGTTTTCAGTGTTATTAGATGCTCCTTGTTTGCTCTCTCTTTGACAATATTTACACTTCCACAAGCCATATAAACAGCATTGTTTTCCTCACATGTTCCCCAACACTTTGTATTATTAGGCTTCTTAATTTTTCCCAGTGTGATAGGTGAAAAATGGTATCTCATTTTTCTTTTCATGGCTTTAATGGCCATTTAAAGATCCTCTTCTGTGAACTGTTGGTACTGTTTCTTGCTGTTCTGTTAGGTTCTTTGTCTCTCTCTCTCTCAGGGATTATGGGTGTTCTTTATACATTCTGATGGATACATTGTATATTACAAATATCTCCTAGTAAATTGCCTGCTTTCTTGCTTATGGTATATTTTGCCCTAGGTAAAATGTAATTTTAATACAGTTAAGTAAATCTGTGTTTTATTTTATAGATTATTCTTATTGGGTCTTTCTGGTTTGGGAAATCTTTCCCTATCCTGACATATGACAATATTTTTCTCTAATTTTTTTTCCGTTTGGGTCACTCAAACATCTACATTTTCATGTTGTGAATGATGTATCACTGCTCTATTATTAAATAGTCTTTCTTTTCCCTAGTGATTAGTGGTGATATCTCTCACATAGACCGTGTTCCCATATATAGATATGAATATGTTCCTGGGCCCTCACCTCTGTTTTATTGGTTGACTTATCTATGCCTATGTTAATTAGGATTTTTAAAAACACGAGCCACTGTAACAAGAGTTCCAACAAAATTTCAAGAACAAAGTTTCTATTTTATGCACATAATAGAAGGTGTGAGCTCTGCTCCACGGAGCCATTCAGGAGCTCATGCTGTCCATCTTGGGGCTTAGTCATTCCCTGTTGAAATCTGGATCATGGCCACATTTGGATTCCAGTCTGGAGGAAGGGCAGAGAAAACACTCCTGCTGCTTTAAGAATCATAGTCCAAAAGGGGGAATGTATCACTTCTGCTCATGTTCCATTGTTGAAAACATATTCTCATAGCCTCCCCTAACTGCAAAGAGGACCGGAAGATGTTCAGCAACCAGCTGGGCTGCCATGTGACTAACTACCGCTCTACTACCATGCAAAAAGGGGAAATTGAATTTTGCTGGGCAGCTAACCCCTCCATCACAAACCCTGGCCAGTGTCACACTATTTTAGTTACTATCATCACTTGTTAGCTAGCTCCATTTGTGTTGGCAAATGGCTACCACGGCTCTAAGCATCTTGTCCTTATTCACTGTTCAGTGGTTATCTATTACTGCATTATCAATGACCCCAAAACTCGGTGGCTCAAATAATAAACTTACAAGTGAAGATGACAGAGCAGAAAGATGACATCACTGAGACTTTGAATTAATTAATCCTGCCTCAGAGCATCTTGTTGCAGCAAAAATAAGTGCCCTTCATAGTTTAGGATAATTTGAGCTGGGTTTTCTCTTACTTAATAGCTGAAAGCAACCTACCTCAAGATGGACTAAATTATGCTTCTGTAGTAACCAGCAAAATCTCCACAGTTGAAACTAATAAAGGCTTATTTCTCTCTCTTACTGGTGGTCCAGCCCAGGTTGGCTAGGGTCTCTGGCCTTTGCCATGCTTGCTCTTGGCCACCAGCTAGTGGAGCAGCTGACATCTGTAGTGTTGACAGTTGCAATAAATAGCAGAGAAATATCCCTGGATGGTGTTATGCCAGTAATGAAATGTTCCCTCCTAGAAGTGACACAAACCACTTTAGCTTATAATTCATTGGTCCCATGTAACCAAAAGAGATCAGGAAGCATAGTCTGTCCTGTGCCAAAGCACTAGAAGTATCTGGTGAGCAGCACTAATGGCTATGAAACATGCATTGAGGTTTATAAATTTCCCTCTAAACACTGCTTTACCTGCTCCTTACAAATTTTACCTAGGACTTTCATTATCATTCTTAAAATAAACTTCATTTTAGGGTAGTTTTAGATTTATGGAAAAATGGTGACGATGGTACCTAGAAGGTTCCCATGTAACCCACACCCCGATTCCTGTATATTATTATCCTGCATTAGAATTGTATATTTGTCACAGTCCATGGACCAATATAGATGCATGATTATTAACTGAAGCCCATGCTTTATTCAGATTTCCTTACTTTTGACCTAATGTCCTTTTTCTGTTCTGGGATCCCCTCCAGGACACCACATTACATTAATCATCATGTCTCCTTAGGCTCCATTTGGCTGTGAGTGTTTCTCAGGTGCACCTTGTTTTTCATGACCTTGACAATTTTAAGGAGGATTGGTCAGGTATTTTGTAAAATGGCACTCAACTGGGATTCGTCTGATATTTTTCTCATGATTAGACTGGGGTATGGGTTTTTGAGAGGGTGACCACTGAGGTAAAAGGCCATTCTCATCACAGCACACCAAGGGTATACACTATCAACATGACTTATCACTGCTGATGTTGACCTTGACCACCTGGCTAAGGTAGTTACTCTTTCCTTCTCTCTTTCCCTATTCTTTGGAGGGAAGTCACCACACTTAAGAAATTAAGCTCCACCTCCTGGAGGGCAGAGCATCTACACAAATTATTTGGAATTTTTCTGCACAGGAGATCTGCCTATTCTCCCTGTTAATTTATTTATTCAGTACTTTATTTGTATCGATAAGGACTCATGGATATTTGTTTACTTTGGGTTATAACCCAATACTGTGTTATTTATTTTCTTGCTCAAATTGTTCCACCTTTGGCCACTAGGAGCTCTCAGTTGGCTCCTGTGTCTCCCAGACATTCCTCCATCCACCTGAGTTGTTTCCTATTTGGTTACTTTCTTATTCTCTGGCACTGTAGAATGCTCCTGGATCATCCTGTATATTTCCTGCCTGTGTTTTGTCTTAGAATCAACCATTTCTCCAAGGAACCCTGGTTCCTTTTCTTGAAGAATGGTATTAGAAACCAAGATCTAGGTGCCAGGCATGATCGTCGCTCCTGGGATCCTTCTTTCTAGGTCCTCTCAGCTAGCCAAGCAAGGAAATATAAGTGTGTATACTAACCCACGTGTGCACACTCACCCATATTAAATTCTATATGTAACCATATGTATTTATAGTAAACTAAGTATAAGTTCATTCAGACAGCTCCAACTCTAAACCATTACCAGGTGGATCATTTTAACCTTAACCTCTTGCTTATCTGTAACCTCCTACTACAGCAGTCAGAAGTCCATTTACCTAAATGTTCAGTTCCCGCATACATGTATAATGGTTCAGAATCATTAACCCTTTCACCATCATTTAATTCTAAATATTTAATTAATATTCATTGATTTACTCTTAAATCATGAATTATTTAGAAGTTGGCTTTTAGTTTCAAGACAGAGAAGGTCTTGTTAGCTCTCTTTCTATGGTGGTTTTCTAATTTTCTTGCACTGTGGTCGGAAAGCATGTCCTAGATAATGTTGATTCTCTGGAATGTTTCGAGACTTCCTCTGTGATCTAAAATATGTTCAATTTTGGTAACAGTTCCATATGTGATTGGAAAAAATATATAAATTTTGTACATCTACTCTGTGCCATTAAAAACATCATTATGAAAATGCAGAAAGTATACAAATGTTTGAGATAATGTGAAATGAAAAAAAAAACCACTAAACACATGCTATGTTTGCAACAATGTAAACTACTGAGGCATAAAAACAAAGACTGGAAAAGAATAAGCAAAAATGGAAAGTATCCACTATTATGGGGAGAGTCAAGATAAAATTTTTTCTCTTCTCAAAGTTGTGTTTAATGTCATTTTATTTCTATAATTTATAATACTCTAAAAGATATTTATCCCAGAAAATATTGGTTTGATAAGTCAACAAAAGATGATAAGTATTTAATTCAACAGACAGTGTTTGAGCCCCTACTACGTTCAGCACTGTGTTGGATCCCAGGGATCCAGGAATGAGAGGTCAAGATCACACACACACACACACACACACACACACACACTCACTGCTATCTACCTATCTCTGTACTACTTACCCTGTGAGGCCAATGTTACTATTTTTTTAAATTATTTTTGAACATTTATTTATTCTTTTATAGATTTTTTATTTATTCATTTGACAGAGAGAGATCACAAATAGGCAGAGAGGCAGGCAGAGAGAGAGAAGGGGGGAAGTAGGCTCCCTGCTAAGCAGAAAGCCCAGGACCCTGAGATTGCGAACTGAGCCTAAGGCAGAGGCTTAACCCATTGAGCCATCCAGGCATCCCCCCGATGTTACTATTTTTATACCCATTTTTACAGAGTTGCAAACTGAGATTCAGAGAGGGGGAAGCAACTTGTCCAAGGTCACACTAGTGACAGAGCCAGGGTTTAGGTATGAACTGTCCAGCTCTTTCATGTAAACCCCTTGTAGAAAATAGCTCCTTTGCAATGCACTTAGTGCCATAAGGATGAGAAAGAATATTATCAAATGTCCTCTGGAGGGGGAGCTACTATGAAAGCAAAATTGAGGACCAGAAGCCTAAAGTAGGTGCACAGCTAGGCTGATATAAAGCCTAGTTGGATGTTTTGTGCATTTCGATTCTTGCCCTTTGTTGACCACAGGAAAGGTCCATCCAACTGCCCCAGGGGCGCCAAACCGTGGAGCTGGGAGCTCAGAGACACTGCCGCCCATGCTAGTGGTTCAAGGTGACAGCTCCATATCCAATTAAAAAATATAGTGTGTAGGGGCGCCTGGGTGGTGCAGTTAGGCATCGGACTCTTGGTTTGGGCTCAGGCTGTGATCTCAGGATTGTGAGACTGAGCACCAATTGCCGGGTCTGCTTGCGACTCTGTGTTCCTCTCCTCCCACCCTCCCCATCTCAAATAAGTAAATGAATCTTTAAAAAAAAAAAAAAAAATATATATATATATATATATATATATAGTATACATTTTGGTCCATCAGGTATATCAATACAATATGTCAATTTAAAAGGATTATTTAAAGATCAGTAAGACTGGAAAGGTGAAAAAGGTGCCCAGGAGAAGAGCATTCCCAGCTGAGAGAGGGGAATGTGTGAAGGCCTTAGGAGAGAAAGGAGCTGGGGCTCTGAAGGCATTGAGAACCCAAAGCTGGCCAGGTGGTGGGAGCCAGAGAGAGGTGGAAGCAAGCACTGTGGTAGGGGATGGTGGGCAGGGCCAAGTCATAAGTAAGTAAAATAGGGATGAACATAAATGAAGAATAACTGAGTTGCATTACAAAACCCAGTAATTACCTCCAGGCTGCTACCCCCCACCCCCTTCCCAAAAAGTCTGGTGCCACATAGACTTCATCCCGAGATGCTCTGGGGTGGGAAGGACCACTGGGGAGGCCAACATACCACGTTCCCTGATTCCCGATGGGAATCCTTGGCTGTGGTCTGGCCACCCCCCGACCCTGGCCTCACCCAGGGGCCAGTAGTGTCAAGGCTCATGGCCAGGAGGCCAGGAGACCAGCCTCCTAACAAGTGTGCACACCTGCCAGAGCCTGGCCCCTGGCCTTGCTTCTGGGGGTTTTCAGCGACTTGGGGCACTGGGAAGTGAAGGTCCAGTGAAGTGGTGAGGACCACTCCCCACTGTGGTGTGTCTATACCTGGGTGGGGGTCCTGCTGCGCTGTTAGAGGTCCCTGGGTCAGCTGCGACTCTGGGGGCCTCTGTGTGTGCACTGGTGAAAATGGGGAGGAACCCTGTAGCCACCTAGAGGGGGGAACTAAGTGGTGGTGCTAAGTATGAGAATAACTCATTTTAAGCACCTGGCAGTGAGCCGGGCACATAATAAGCCCCGCATAACCGTGCGTGTTCTGTCTACCCTGCTACCATTGCTGGGTAAATGGTAACCAGGACAGGACAGGGTCGGTAACCGCTGGTTAGGGGCCTTCGCGGGGTGCGGCCCTCCCCCCTGGCCCCCGCGTCCCCATCCCTCCTGCCTGGCCAAGGGCAGCGCCAAGGGCGACTGCACCGGGAGCAGCTTCTCCGGCGGAGAGCGCCACCCCCACCCTGTGGGGCGCGGGTCCTCCGGAGCATCTAACTTCATTTCCACTTCAATTTTATCAGCGGCCAGGGAGCTGGGCAGGAGATAGGAGACCCACCCAACACAAATTAGCCCTGAGATTGCCTGATAGGCTTGGCCCGGCTCCCGAGCCCGGGCGCTTGCCTCCCGTGGGGTCCTTTGTGTCCACCTGGCCTCTGCCGGCCTTGCCGCCCTCTGCTCCCGCTGCACAGCCAGCCCGAGGTTTGTTTGCATTTGGCCTCATCTTCCAGACCTAGGCGGGCTGCGACAGGGGCTCCCACCCGCGCGAGGCCAGACAAGGTCACCCTGGGGCTGCTAGGTGCTGAGGATGCACTGCTGCTGTCCCCGCAACCCCTCTTCCCCTCTGGGGGAAACTGGCCCTAGGTTTGTTGTTGTTGTTGGACAACCTACATTCCAATTCTGGCTCTGTGAATGCTCTCAGAAATCTGGGCCTCCTACAAGCAATCCCATTTAATCTTCCCAAGAACCAGGAGCAGCAGCAGAGGAGCAGAGAAAAGGAAACTGAGGCTCAGAGAGGCAAGGATACTCACTCAAGGTCACGTTGCACATGAGTGGTCTGGCCAGGGTTTAGACTCAGATCTGTTCATCCCAGGAGCCTTGGTGAGGGGTGGATCAAGCATATTTACACAGTGGCTATCTTCCCCTTTTTTTCTACTACAAAAGTCCGGGGAAATTCCAAGAGAGGAGGCCATGTGAGATGGGGGTGGGGGGGGGTGCTGGAGGCCCTCAGTTTCCAAAGGGGAATAGGGTAATGACTTCTTCTTACTTCTTCTGCCCTCACACCCTCCCCCAAGATACCTCCCCACTTTCCCCTAGGGCCCCCACCCTCAATCCAGGCTTGACCCAGAAAAAACACTTTCCTGTGTTCCATGCAGCTAGACTAATGGCAGAGGCCCAGGTCCTGGCTCTGGGACCCAGGAGATCCCTCCCCAACCCCTTCCCAGGGCCCAGGGGGAGGTGAGGCAAGCCCTGCCCTGCTCCCCACCTCCATTTCCGGGGTGCTGCTGGGGAAAATTTATGCCCCTCTCAGGTTTGGGAACCGATCCCACACTAAAAAGAAAGAAGAAAGAGAGAAAGAAATGATTTTAATTTTTTTTAGGTCCAGAAATGAAGCAGAAGTGAGTAAATTTTAATGAAACGGTGCAAAAATGACATCATTTACTCAGAAATCATTAATTTGTCAGCATTAATATTTCAGCTACAACATTGCCTGTCATTTTGTGCCTGCAATGACTGATAAATCTATAAAAGCGTGCTGCTAATTTACTGAATATTTATGTGCAGTGTCATTTGCAGAGTAAGAATGGAATTTATTTCGTGCCGAGTTCTGCGGGAGAACATTCCCCACAAACCTTCACCCTGGTGGGTGGGGGAGGGCAGGAGGAGACTCCAAACTTCCTGGAAAACTGGTGATAGGATGGGGACCAAGGGGGGCCCCAGGGCTCAGCACTCCCCAGCTCCAACGCACTTGGGAGGGACTGCCTCACCTTCGCTCAGATGGTGCAAACACTGTTGTAATGCCCTCCCCCCACCCCCATCTTGGCAAGTCCAAATGTGACCTCTCCTTCCTGGTCCTCTTCTGGGATGTTTCTAGATCCCGCTGCCTCCACACTGCAGTGGGGTGGGGCTGGCCCTTGGTAGAGGGGATGGCAGGGCGGGTGGGCTCCAGGTCCTGGATGAGTTATCAGCAGAAGGGATCAGAGAAGAGGTTAAGTGCTGGATGTGGGAGTTGGACAACCTACATTCCAATTCTGGCTCTGTGAATGCTCTCAGAAATCTGGGTCTCAGTGTCCTCATCTGGAAAATGGGGATGATACCAGTATGCATGTAAAGCTACTAGCTGAGGACCTGGGAAGCATTAGCAGCTGCCATTGTTGAAGGAATCACTGCCACAGTCCCTGCTCCCGAAGAGCCCCTTTCCCCAGATGGGAAGTAGGAGGCCCTGGGACCCCAGGCCCACAGCCCTGAGAGAAACACTGTCCTCACCTGGCTCCTAGCTTCCCTACATGGGTCTGCCTCCCCAGCCTCACAGGAGGGCCCATCCCCTCTCCCCACACCCTCTTCCCCTCTTCGCTTCTGCATGCTTGAATGACCAGAATTCTGGAGTATCTGTTCAGAAGCAGCTTCCTGAAGCCCCCAGATGGTGTTTCCCTGCCCCCCGGGAGCTCTTTGGTGGTGGGAGGGGGGAAGAGCTGTCCTTTGAAATGCCTCCATTTTACAGGGAGCAAAATGGAGGCTGTGAGAGGACCACCAGAGCCTGACGACCCCTTGTCCCCATGTTCCCATCCCCCATCCCAACAAGAGCACAAATCAGGAGACTTCGAGTTTTGCACAATTTTGCTCAATTTCCTGCCTGAATGGCACAGGGCCTGACCCTCTGCAGGTGCTCAGGAAATGTTCGTGGAATCAATAAAGAACAGCTAAATCTCCCATCTTCTGAGAGCTCTTTGTCTCCTCCCTCCCTCCTGCTCCCCACACTCCCATCAGGGACCAACTCCTATGTCCTTCTCTGTAGTAAAGTCTCTCAGACTGTTCCGTTTACTTATTTGCCAGTGCTCCAGTGGAGTCCCTCATTAATGCTTACCTGGACCACTGCAGTAGGCTGCTCACAGATCTCCCGGCCTCCATTTCCCCCTCTGACGCTGTCAGCACAGAGCTGCTAGAGCTTTCAATGGAGCAGTCCTGAGAGTGCCACTTCCCATCTCAGAGAGCTCCCGGGGCTCCCTGCTGCTGGGGTGGGGGAAATGGCATCCAGTGCCCCTCTAGTCTGTCCTGTCCTGCCCTGCTCCTCCTCTTAGCTCTCTCGAAGACCTAGCTCTGTTTTGAATGTAGGCATCCCACACTTTCCAGTCTCCACTCCTCTATGGCCCCCTCTGCCCATGTCCCTGTATTCCTCATGGCCAAATCCAATCTATCTGGCAAGGCTCATCCCAACCACTCAAGAAAGCTTCCTGATCCCCCTTCAGAAGGAGAACTCATTCCAAGCAGGGCCACCGCCCAGGGGGCCCCACTTTCCCTCCCAAACTGGTCCTGTCAGCTGGAGGAGGAAAGGGCTGCCCATTGTCTGAATCCAGGGGAGGACATTGGACCCACAGTCAGGGGACCTGGGCTCTCATCTCACAGGGAACCTGTGAGTGGACTTTCCTGTGCCTATTTCACAGGTAAGGAACATGAGGCAAGAGGCTAAGAAACCTGCTCAGTCCTCACACCTTGGCTCTTAGCTCCAAATCCAGTGCTCTTTCTGCTTTCTTAGAATAACCTCCAAGGTCTCTGTGGCCCAGAAGGCCCCTATGACTCTCTCCAGGCTAACTCCCTACTGAGTCCGAGCCACAGTGACCTTCTGGCTGCTTCTTGGACACTCTAAGCTCATTCCTACCTCTGGGCCTTTGAACTTGCCATTCTTTTGGCCTGGAAAGTTCATCCTCATCATCCAGGTCTCAGCACTAATGTCACCTTCTCACCGAGGGCTTCCTTGCCTACGCAAACTCAGATAGGCTTTTTATTTTATTCCGACACCACATGAAATAGGCTTCCACATCTGCGTGCTCTGTGATGATGGGAACCTTAGCAGCCTGCAGGCCCAGCGCCTGGCTCAGAGAGGCTGGTGGTGAGATAGAGCTATGCTTTGTTGCCCTGCCCAGATGCAATGAACTCTCTTCTAAGATGAGGGGTGAGGGCTCTGGGGTCGGTGAAGAGGTGAGGGTGGTTGGGGGCAGGGGTGTGGTAGGGAGGGGACACCAGAAATAGAAGGTATAGCCTGCTACCAGAAGCTGGATCCAAGAGAGGCTGAAGCAAGCAGGTGCCCCCCCATCCTTGTCCTCACCATTTTGCACCCCCCCAGACCCCCCGCCCGTGCCTCACACTCATTTCCTTCCTGGAGTCAGTCTCATTTGCTTTCCCTAAAAGCTGCTGGAGGAGCCAATATGTACGTGATGAATATTTCATCTCCTGAGCATGGGTTTGCCGGAGAGCTGTGATCACCTAGGGAGGGAGTGCTGCCCAGCCGTGCCTGGGAAGGAGAGGCCCCGGGAGAGGTGGGGAGGGGGGCGCTGGCAATGGGAAGGGTGTCTCAAAGATGCAGATTCCCAGGCCCACCCCCCCTGCTCCTGGAGACAGCCTTGGCATTGGGAAGCTCAGAGCCGGTGGAGCAGCTGTGAATCTGGGGTGCAGACACCTCACTCCTCCTGGAGCTCTCAGCCCTTTTTTGGAGTTCACCTCTGGCCAGGGCAGACTTTGCCAGAAGCTCGGAGGCTCAAGTTGCTCAGCCTGTAGGTTCCACTGGCATGGCAGTGGGTGAAGGTGTGGTCCGTCCTGATTATGCTATATAGTAGCTTCTCAACTAAGATCCTGCAAATGACCTCATCCCAGGGACTGAGTCTGGGCCAGGAAGGAGCACACAGATAAAATGGTGAGCAGCAGGGAAGAACAAGGAGCATGAGCAGCCATGCCCTACTGCACCCCTCTACCCTTGACCCCTCCATGGTGCTCTTCCCTCACCTTGACCACGGCACCCCCCACCCCATGGCATCTTCCGCAGGGAGGGTCAACTGAGCTGCTCCCGTGCTGGAGTCTGATGGTCCCGGCTGCCAGTCCTCTGCTCTTTCACTAGTGGAGTGATCTCTGAACCTCTCTGAGCCTCAGTTTCCCCATCTGAAAAATGGTGTCGGTCATGTGACCTGACAGGGTGGTTCTGAGGGGTGAGCAGAGTGCCTGGTGCACGCACCCCCACACATGCACACCCACCCACCCACCCACAGTACCACCGTTACCCTTCCTCTAGCATCTACCTCCAGCCAGAAAACAAAGGACTATTCATTCCCTCCTTCACCAGGGACTCTCTCTTCTCCCTGCTGCCTAGCCACTCCACAACCTTGAACCTCTGCTCCCTAAGGAATTGGAGTTGGGGGGGGGGTGGTTCGTGATGGGGAGAAAGGCACCTTGCCTCCTGGGCCTCTGCCAGCCCTAGGTCCAGATGACCCTGGCCGTGGACCCCGAGCCCCCAGCCATAACCCTCTGTAGCCAGCTCCCGTCCCTCCCCCACCGGCCAGGAGCAACCCCATCACTCTCATCCCCACCCACCACATTACCCTCTGAATACTCTCATTATACCATTACTAATTAGGGCTGCTCAGCAAATTGGCGGCTGCATTAGAGGGAGACAGTGTGCGGGAGCATATGGCATAATATCGTATTAATGAACACTCTAAATTCAAACCCGGGTCAGCTGCTCGCTTCTCGCCAGTGTCACCCACACTAAAGGGGGGGGGGTGGAAAAAGCAGTCAACCTTTCCCTCCCTTTCCTTGCCTCTCTCCAAACATGCATTTCCCAGCGAGGGCTGGGCTGCTGGAGGTTTTTATCATATCTGGCCAGTGGGGAGACAAGAGATTGTGGGCCTACAGGGGGGCTACAGAAAGGACCTCCCTGTCTGCAGTCATGTATAAGCATATGCTTAGCTTGGTCTTGAAAAATAATAATTAATAATAATAATAAATCAGGGCACGTGGGCCAAGGTTCATACCCAGATTATCTCTGTCTCCCAATATCCTTTGCAGGGGGAGCACAAGGAGCAGGGGCAAACTGAGGGCCGCTAGAGGTCATGGAGATTTCTCCAGGTTGGAGAGTGGCTGAGCTGGGGAGTCCAGGGGAAAGGGACTAGACTGAGTAAACTCGAGAAAATCCTGGAATAAGACCCAGCCCTACCCGCGCCGCCCTCTCTCCCAGCCCAGTAGTATCCACAACCCACAGAGCCCTGAGGTCACTGGTTTTCCCTGGGGGTGAGGGGATCTGGGAGGTCATCCATGATTTCAGAGACAGGACTCGAGACATAGGCTTCCTTATTAGTATTTTTAAAGCAAGCTCAGGGCCCAACATGGGGCTAGAACTCATGACCCGAGATCAAGAGTCATGTGCTCTACTGACTGAGCCAGCCAAGCGCCCCTCCCCACCTGCCCCAGGCTTCCTGGGGCTATGCTGGGAATCCATCCCCCACACCCAGGTGAGAATGTGACTTCTAGAGCTCAAACCAGGAATGGACAAACAGTCCTTGCTCCTCTCTCTCCTGACTCTGTGCCATATTGGTTAGAGGAATGCAGAATGACAAATCCAAGGGCTGGTCTGTGAGTCTTGGAGGGGCCCTCCTGCCTCCCAAATCCTGGGAGAAGGAGGGGTGTGGGGACACATTTGTGAGTGGGGGCCCTGTTGGGGTAATCTGAGGCTGCCTCTAAGGCTCCTGAGTAGAATGGAAAGCCCCAGACTAAAGCTGCCTTCTCCTCCTTTTCCCTGGCTGGGGGTGGGAGGGGCAGCGCACCCCGATTCAGGGTCCAAGACACCCTGATGGGCAGTTCTTGACCAGGCATGAGCTGGAAGGACCTCCCTCTGCCATCCGTCTCTCTGCCCAGTGGGGTGGCCTTAGCGATCCTCTAGCAGAAACCAGTTTCCTGAGCTCCTGATTCCTCACTTCTCAGAGTGAAGGGCTGTTCCGTTCCTGGTGCCTGCTGAGTCCAGAGACTGAGGAGGCTGGTCCTCTCAGGCACAGTTCGCCTATCTTGGCAGCTGGTCCTTCTTGCCCTGTTCAAAGCATCCCTTGATTTTGCCTCCCCTGGGAAGCTTTCTCTAAGATCATAGAGTCGCTGACATCCGAGAATATCTTAGAGATTCATTTTATGTGATGTCCCCAACTGAGGACCAAGTCTCTCTCTCAGAGAACGGAAGGAGAGAGAGAGCCTGGTCGGATTCCAAACAAAACAAAACACTTCCTCCTCCCTCTACCCTCCCCACCCCTGCTCTGGAAGCCCCATTTCCTAGGATGAGGCATCATTTGAGTATCAAGTATGTGTATGGGTTCTCCAGGCAGGGAGGCAAGATGGATTTCAACTCCAAATGAGTCATAGTGCAGACCTCTTTCGGCACCTTCTCTGGTTTCAGCAGGGGATGTGAGGATCTGCAGATGTCCCCTGCCCGTGAAAGGGCCACATCCTTGGGAGACCCTTGTCAGAGCACTGGACCCCCCCAAGAGGAGGATCTCCTCTCCCATGTCTGAGGGGGACCCGGAGTTCCTATCCACGTTTGGATGTATGTGATGTGCATGTTGGGGAAAGATAAGGGCTGATGGCGTCCTGACTTCCTTCGAGGACCCCAGTGGGGAATTGGGGAGAATTCACTTGAGCTCTACCGTCCATGCTGTTGCAGAACTCCAGGGAAAAGTGAACTTTCTACTTGCTTTTCCATCTGTTGAATGGGTATATTAACAGTAGCTTAACCAGGATTGGGGATGCTTCTGTGAAAGCTTGAGGCTCTGGCGCAGCTGAGTACCACCCCCTACCTTTCCATCTGGCTCCACGGGGGGAAAAAAAAAAGCAATCTGGACAAGTAGCTGTCCCTCCACTGTGCTGTTGGGCAGGGCAGAGTCAGGGACACCCTTCCGGCGCTACCCCCAGCAGGTTGCACGGCTCCCAGAGCCAACAGGGGATGTGAGAGCCTCTCACCCCCAGACCTGCAGCCCCCAGGAGAGGCAGCCCACCTCCAGGGTCGGGGGGGGGGCACTAGAACCCAAATCAAGTAGGGTGAAAGGAGTGGGACCCAGGGGAGGCAGGCCTGCAGCCTTGGCTCCGTGGGCACTCTGGCCAAGGACTGTGTGCTGGTCTACCCTCTGCACCCCCACTGCCCACAGCCCTGGCCATCCCAGCTCCACATCACCCTGAGCTCTCAAGTCCCTGGGCATCGCCCCCGCCTCACCCTGCCATTCATGCTGTGGTCATAGGATCATTTTCCTTTGTCTCTAGAACCTGCAGATGAACTCACTCCTCCCCATAGCTCTCCCGGCAGGGGAGCCCAGGAGGAGTAAATAATTGTCACCCCTCCCAGCCTTGACCAGCCAGGCATAACGCAAGATGGGGGGGTGCATCAAGCCCTGGATGCCAATTACTTTTCCTGTCCCCCTCCCCAACCCATAATCACCACTACCACCCACTGCAGCCAGAATCCCCCACCCCTAGGAGAGAAGTAAAGCCTGGGAAGGGTGTTGGCTGGTCTCTGGATTTTAGAAGCAGTTTGTGGAGACTTGCCTAGGCCTAGAGCTGCCCCCCACTCCCTCTATCCAGAGCCAATACTGTAGCCCTGTGTTGAGCTCCAGCTAGGCTGTGCGTGTGTGCGTGTGCGCCAAGATTCCAAGGACATTCGGCCTCTTCCCAGAGAGAGTGGCTGAGCTAGAAAGGAGCTAAGAAGTCATCTCCTTGGAAGCCTGAACTTGGGACCCAGAGGAGGGTGACTTGCCCAGGTGACAAAGACAGCAGGACCAGAGCCCCAGGTCTGAGTAAAGTGGACTTTGCATAGGTGAGCCCTATCGCTAGAGCTCTACGCAGAACCCCATACTTCCCCTTTGTACACAGCCTTGTCCCACCGGCCCTAGATCAATGGCCAGAACAGAAGGACCTACTATACTGTTTGGGGTGACAAGTACAAAAGGAAAATGCAGAGCCCCTTGTTCAAAATTATGAAGCCTTCCAAGATGGTGATAGAAGAGCATCAAGCCATTAACACTTCTAAGTGCAGGGCCCGGCGCGCATATCGCTGCCCATAAACCGGGCCCACTTGCCCTGGACAAGGACCTTGTCAGTCTGCTTCCTCGGCAGCTGTGAAGGCCTTGGGGAAAGCCCCAACACACATTCTAGAAACCTCTCTGCCTAAAGTCAGGGTTCTGTAGCCACGGTGACCCGACCACAGCCCCAGCTAGGTGCAGTCCACCCAGCAACTCCACCCCTGGGAGGGGAAACTGGGTCAGCAAAATCCTGGGCCTGTGCTGACCTCCCCGGAATCCAGGGAAGCTGGCCTAGGGGCCAGATGGGATCTGGCTCTGACAGGGGACAGTGGGCACAGGCTCTGGCATCCAAGGGAGAAGCTGCCCAGAGCCCAGGCCCTGTGGATCTCAGGGATGGCAGGGCCGAGGGGGGTGCTTCCTGGGGGCTGGGATGCTTCATGGTTCCCAAGGGTCTTGTGGAGAGCGTGGGCCTTGCTGGTGGGATTCCCTGATGTGGGTACACAGCATTGCGTGTGCGAACAGTGCCCGTGCTGGGTGTCACCCACGTTCACAGGCTGCACTTGCACCTGTGCACACACTTAGAGCCCGCCTGAGTGCAGGGGCTCAGGCTTACCACCCGCCCCCCAGCTAGAGCTGCCCCTGTGGGTGCCCTGGCCTCTGTTGTGGAGGGCATGTTCCTATCCTCGGGCATTCCACATTGGAATTCAGGCCCTTGCCAGCCTGTTCCCTGCTTGCTAACTATAAACTATCTGATTTATATTCATTAACCAGTACTAGACAGCGGCGGGCGTAGCAAACTTCAGTGGGGGACATGCCTCCATCGACAGGCGGACTGCACTTCAGTTAATTAAGGGGCTGTAATTGTCGTCCAGGACAAGGGTCCCCAGGGCACAGGCTTTGTAAATAACTACTCTTACTGCCCCTACCTCTCACCCTGCCCTTCTTTCCTCCTTCCCAGACCTCAGGAGCCAGGTAAAGGGAGCCGGGTGTGAAGGTTAGGGGTGAAGCCCAGGATGGGGGGAGTGCCTCTCCCTCATCCCTGCCCTACAAAGGCCGAGAAAGTCCAGGGCCTCAGCTGGGCTGTGAGGAGTCCTGGGCAGAGCATGGTGAGCATGGGGGCTGGGTCATAGCAAGCTGGAATTTACCACCCGGACTGGCTCAGACCGGGAAGGCAGAACCCACCTGCACCCATGGCCAGACACCCCTCCAGGCCAGTGGTTTATGCTGTCCGTCCTTCATCTGCCTACCTACCCACCCTGGGAGCTCAAGCCTGGAACCTGAGCATGGGGCATGCCTTCTGGAATCTGTTGGGTGTTTGGGGGACTTCGGGGGGGCAGCAGAGAGCCAGACAAAAAGGAGGGGTCATGTCACTAGTGGAAACAAATGGAGGGACCTCTTCCAAAATCTAGGGAGGAGGACTTGTCCCCTGTGGGGCTCAGAGCAGCAGGAGAACGTCCAGTCTGACAGGGGAGGGAGGTGCAGTCTGGCAGCCCCCGCTCTGATGGGAGAGAGAGTCCCTCCTCTCCAGAAGTTCCTGGTCTGATGTAGACTGGGGAGCAGGGGGTGGTCTGGGAGGACGGAAGTCTGATGAGGGAGGTGTTCATAGCAGCCAGTGTAAATAGCTCTCCTGCCGGGGAGTGGGAAAGAGCAGGGTAGACTGGAAGGAGAGAGTCTTGAGCAGGGCTGTGGAATAATGGACGATCCAACCACAGGCATTGATGAGCTTTGCCAGAAGAGGTGGATTTCTCAGCACCAAGAAGGCCTCTTTATCCGGACGTCTCCAAGAGCCCACTATGTGCCAGGGCTAAGATGGCAAATAAAGGCAGCAGCTTCCTTGCCCTCCCAGAGAGCAAAGGGATGGGAGACAGTGTGTGCCCGCGTGTGTACACAGGTCGTGCATGTGCATATGTGTGTGCTCTTTGTGTATATTTTCTAGATATCTGTATTTTAATTTTTTTTGTGAGGGAAAAGAGAGGGAAAGGCAGAGGGAGAGGAGAGAGAGAACCCCAAGAAGGCTCCACACTCAGCTTAGCTCAGAGCCCAGCGCGAGGCTCGATCTCACAGCTGTGAGATCATGACCTGAGCCAAAACCAAGAGTCGGATGCTCAACCGACGGAGCCGCTCAGGAGCCCCTCGTAGTATCTGTTGGATGCTTGTCACATTTCCAATGCAGTACGAGGCACAGGAGAAAACAGCAGACATGACCATGTTTCTGTCTTCGTGGGACTTACGTTGAGCCGTGTCTCTATGTGCGAGCATGGGAGCATGCGGTACATGCTCAGAGTACTGGGGTGCGTTAGTGCTTGGAGCCCTGAAAGGAAGCTGGCTTTCACACACTCAGGACTTGAACCAGGATTCCTATGACCTTGCCATCCTACTACCCGGGACCATTCCCAACCAGCTCTCACAATTATTATCCTGTGACATTTGGCACCTGTGATGACTTCAGCATGTACCCCGCCCCCCCACCCCATGCTGGGACAACCCATCCACATGCATTTTGTTTCAGCCTCAAAAGGTATCAGCTGCCCTTAAATCACTGAGTAATCACCCTCGGGCAACTTAGAATTGATTTTGGTGAACCTCACTTGCAGTTTGGGGTTCTCTGGATGCCTCTTCCATCCCATCCCTGGCCTGAACCTCAGGGTTGACCGCAGCCTTTTTGAAGTGACTTTTGACAAGATGCCCCGGCAACTTGGCATTTCGCTTGGATCTCTCTAGATAGAGTCAGGCACAGAAGAGAAAATATGTTTTCATGTCCCTCCCACCGCAACCCTGCTTCCCCCACTTCCACCTATCAGCCCTTATCTGAAAGAAAAATTAGGGAGTTATTAGGAGTTTCATTAGAGGTGAGCAGGTTGGTAATGAAATTACATTCCAGCTCTTTCTCGGGCCCTGTAAGTATTAAGTGGGTTGATCAATGGTGTTCACACAATTAATTCTGCCTGATTGCTGAGAGTGACTGTATCGACAGTTGGGTTTCACACCTCGAACTTCGAACTTCGTCTCTTAGCCCAAACGTGCCTTTAGGAAGCTTGGAGGGGGAGGGGGAGGGGACCCCTGTCCGTGAAGGCCTTTGTTGATTGCCACTTTCAAGCTCAAAGAGGTGATTTTTTCTTTAAGCTTAAAGGAAATTTAGGTATCGTGCCAAAAGTAAATTCATGAATTCTAGACCCGGTGAGATGACACACATACAGCGCCCTCTTCTCCTGCCTCCAGCTGACCCAGGGGACCAGCGTTCCTGGGGAACCCGTGTCCACTCTCAGAGCTCACCCAGGGCAGACTTCCTTCCTGGGACAGGGAGCGCTGGCTTCTTCCCTCCACTTCCCCTGTGTGTTACCCCAGGCTGTCAAGAGAGCCTTCCCTGTATCCTGCTCAAATCTCAGCTGCTTTATTTTAATCCGCTGACTCTTGTTGGGTCTTCAGGGGATATGGAGGGCTGCTGGGTATGGCCCTTTGCGAAACAGCTCTTCTGGTGACAAAGGTGGTGTTCTTGAAGCTGGAGAATCTCCTAGTGCTGGGACCCTGTCCTCCAGGGAATTGTGTTCTTCCTGCCACCCCCACCCCACTTCCCCATGGCTTCTAGACACACTGCTCCAGCAGGGACTGGTGCAGGGCAGGGACCTGGTGTGGGGTGGGGACCCGGTGGGGGGGGG
>ML099145.1:25466-43501 GCA_003697995.1 Taxidea taxus jeffersonii
GGGGGGGGGTTGCCTAACATCAGGGCTCCCAGTTTGTGGTGGCTCTTCATGTAATTCCAGCTTAAGTCCTACCTCTTCATAATGTGTACCGTGGCAGAGCCCAAGTTTAGAAAAAGCGTTGGTGACAATGAGACGCTGTGAAAGGGGTGAAGGAGGGTTTATAACAGTTGACGGCTACATTCTTTGAACCTCACTGAGGGGCGTATGCTGTTTTATAAGCATGTTTTCATAAAATCATCCCAACTGGCCCAGGAAGCAGGTGCGCTTTTATCCACCCCCTTTAGCAGATGACAAAACTGAGGATCCCACAAGTTTGGGTCTCACCCAAGGTCCCACCATGAAGAAGTGGTGGAACTTGCAGAGAAAGTGGGGAAAAAATCCCATCTTCCTCACTCAGCTGGGCTCATCCTATTGCCCCAGAGACCACCTCCACCTCCAAAAAACCCTCCTCCAGCAGAAACAGAAACAGAAAGAGGGCCCGCAGCCCTTGAGCACCCCCATCTCTTACCCCTGCCCGCACTGTTTTTCTCAGCACCACAAGGCCTCCGGTTCTTGCTGGCCTGTCTGCCTGTGTATCTTGAGGGGTTTCCTTGGGACACTTGTCCAGTTCTGACAGCAGTGGGCAAAAGATGGCAGAGTCCCCGAGCACGGCAAAAGAATGGTTAGCAAAGGAACCCCGAGGAAGAAGATTCGGTGCTCCCTGACTAGCAGGAGGTACTGAGTGAAGAGGCCAGCTGGTGATCAAAGCTTTACGTGAGGAGCTCCTGGGCCAGGGAGTGGCCTTTCACCCAGGGGGCTGAAAAGAAAGGAAAGGAAATGGTTATTAGGCCCTCCTTCTCTAGGCCCACAAGGAAGGATTTAGGCCACCAATTTGCAGACATTTGTGTGATGGAATATTATGAGGCCACCAATAACACGTAGGAACATGGGGATATCAGGCTGGGACATCCCAGGACATCCGGGGCAGGGGAAGTCAGGATGCAAATAGTACACAACCAATTGAGAAGTCTGTGCGTGAGACTCTGTCAAGCTCTGGTGCTGGGGCAGATCCACACCCACTCTTGCTCCCTCCTCCTCATAAACCTGTGGGGTGATAATATTTTTTATCTTACACATTTGGAAACTGAGGCTCAGAGTGGTGAGGTGGCTCAGCCAAGAGTGCACAGAAAATACCTGGGACCGCATTCCAGATATGGGCTCCAGCCCCTGGGGCTCTGAAATGCTGCCCTCTAATGATCATATGTAAAAAGATAAAAAGATCTTTATAAAAAGATCAACAGCTACTCTCTGAAGCACCTATTAATGAGCCCATTTTAGAGATGAAGAAACTGAGGCACCGAGAAGTCAGAAGGCTCTCCCAGAGTCACAGCACTAATCCACTCTGGCAAAAGAAGGACTCCAGCTCAGGTCTGTGAAGCAGAGACCTGAAAAGGGGGAGGAAGAGCATTTGCCTTCCTTTGCCTATCTCTGCTCAAATGTAGAGGGGGGTAAAATCATTTTAAGCAGGTGCCTTGAAGCCTTGCATTTAAGAAAAATGCATGGCATTAAGTTCCTAAAAAAGCTAGGAAAGCTGAACCAAACCATCACCAGGGCTTGAAATGAGATTTCATGTTTTCCCCGTTCTGGGCACTGAGCCATCGTGGCGCCACGCGCCAGGCTGGTGAGGACCACTTGTTCCTTAGGGGCACCAGGGGCTGGTGGCCGTCCGCCCAGCCTGGCCCAGCCTGGTTCTACCCTGGTGAGTGCCAGCTGCTTGCAGGCACGGCCAAGGGCTGGGCTCAGGGAACAGCCACGGGGGTGTTCTAGCTCTTTGCCGCTCCAAGTGTGGTCCACAGACCAGCAGCATCGCCTGAGAGTCTGTCAGGAAGGCAGTGTCTGACCCTACCTACCCAATCAGAATTTGTGTTTTAACCAGATCCTGTGGCGATGTGTCTGCCCACTGCCACTTGGGAAAACTTGCTCTAGCTGAAATCAGAAGGGAGGAAGGACAGCCCAGGTCTCAAGGGCCCCTGATCTTCCCCTGCCCTGGGCTTCCACGGACTCTAGGATTGCTGAAGCCTGACAGTGGGGGCCCTGGGTATGGTGGGGGTGGGGAAGAAGGGAGGGAGGAGGCCCTCCCCTACCTCAACTGCTAGAGGTGCCTTCGGCCACAGCCAGAGAAGGTGGGGGTGGGGGAGTTTGTCTCAGTCAGCAGATCTTTCTGGAAGGAGAGTCAAGGTGCCCCTAGCTCCCTCCCCTCCCACGTGGGGACCAAGTGTAAGAACACAGTGTGCAGGGACTCCGTGGCAGGTGGCCAAGGCCACTGAGTTCACCTTCCCCAAAGACACCACTGTTTCCATGGGCCGGTCCTATACTCCCAGAGCTGGCCCCAGATGATCAGACCAAGGAGCTGCTTCTCTCCAGAAGAGGGGGAGATCTCAGTCCTTGGCTCCGGCTCCCCGCTGCTGCTGGCCTGAAGCAGTTTCTCTTCCTCTCTGCCTGACTTTGGACGTTTGCCTCCCAGGCTCCTGCTGAGGCACTTGTCCCTCCGGAAGCACTCTCCAGGCCACCTGGCCCACAGGGCTGGGCCCTCTGCTGGTTCCCCAGGCACAGGCTCCTTAAAGAGACAGCTGCTCTGTGTCTCTTAGCACAGTAACCGCCCCAGTGGTCTCTGAGCCTGGGGAAGAGGCTGAGCTCTAACCTCAGCCCCTGAGGACTGGCTGTCATTGTGCCCAGGGGTTCCTAGCCCTGACACACCCTTAAGCCACACAGGGAGCTGCCGAGCTCAAGCCAGTTAAATCAGAATTTCTGGGCTAGGTGAGGAATGGGGGAGGAGGCATCACTATTTTTAAAATACTGACTAGTGTGGCAGCCAGGGTCGAAAGAACCTCTGAGCCAGTGCCAATGAGGAAGCGAGCCCGGATAGTAATAGCAGGGCAGCTGCCTCCCAAGAGAAGGTCTCACTCCTGGTCCGCAGTGGGAGCCACGGCCGAACATACTGGGCCATGCAGAGTGGGCTCTGATCACTAACAGGCCTGCTAAACCTCGCAGCTGTGTGACCTTGGGCAAGCCACCTGACCTCTCTGTGCGTTTCCTCACCTGTAAGAGGGGAATCCTCTTGCCTACATTACAGACTGTGCAGAGGACGCCTGGCCCACGTAGGTGTTCAAACGACTGTTGCCAGCTAAATGAATGAATGGACGCTTGGGCTGTTCCCAGGGTCAGGCATGGGGTGGTCTGCTTAGTCTTCTAAGATCTGCAAACCAATCCCAAGAGGATCCTGATTGTCCAAGGTTCTAGAACTTCTGAAAGTTCTCCTGGGAGGGGTGGAGGCAGGGGACCAGGCTGTAGGCGGCTTTCCCTAGAGGGGCAGGGTTGGAGCCCATGTGAGGCCTCAGGATTTCAGGCCAGGGTGTGGGCAAATTGACAGAATAGACTTCTCAGCCCTCCACCATCCGCCTCCTGCCCTAGCTCCGGTCCACTGGAGCAGCTCCGGCTCTCTTGTGGGAGGGGCTGGGATGCTCACCTTCCCTTCACCAACCCCCAGTCCAGCCAGGGCACCTGTGGGGTCATCCAGATGCTGGCTACCAGCTCCTGGGGTGGGGGAGCTGAGCAGGGGCCCCCCTTCCTGTGCAGACCAGGGTGAGATCTAGCCAGGGAAGAAGGAGGAGGGGAGGGACCTCTCAAGTCTGGTGACAGGGAAGGGGCCTTCTATGGGGGCTGGAGGAGGGAAGGGGGAGGAAGGGAGGTCCCTCTCAAGCTCCCCCACCTGCCGGCCCCAGTAGGCACCTTTCTTGTGGCACTCCCAGCCAATTTCCTGGTTCTCAACCCTGTCCCCACGCTCTGCTTCACTGCACTGCCCCCCCCCCCATTGAAGCAGCGGTTCCTGGCCTCCTTTCCTCCTCGTTCCCCATTCCTGTCACCATAACCCCCAGGGTGGCCAGGCCTGGGTGAGCCAGGGCAGGGCCCACCCTAATCAGTTAATCCATCACTGCTTTGATGAGACAGAATCCTGTGGCTGGAGAGGGCAAACGGACTGTATTGGGGCGTGAAGGGGGCAGGGAGTATCTCCTGGGATCTGAGCTGCCATCCTGGGGCAGGAGGGGGCACTGGCTTATTTGCCTTCCTTGAGCAGGTACAAAAGAAGCCACAGGAACACAGCCCTGCCTTTGAAGCCTGCCTTTGAAAGCTGGACTCTTGGGTCTGAGCCAAGCAGGCCCAGACACCTCCGGTGCCCTCGCCCCCACCGCCCTGCCCAGCCCCCCAGAGATGCTGCTGCGGCTTCCAACCTTGGCAGATCAAAGGGGCCTGGCTTTCTCCCCACCTGTGTTCTGAGTTGGGGGTTCCTGTCAGGGTGGGATGCATGGGGTGCCCCAGAGGAGTTCAGGCTCAGATTTCGGAGAACTCCAAAACCCGGATGCTTCTCGACACCTAGCAGGGTGTCTACACGTGCGACGAGCGTCCTCTCTTCCTTACAGTTACTGTGTCCCATGGCCCATTTCATAGAGACTTCGAGAAGTTATGTAAACCTATTCATGGAGCCCGAATCCAGGACTGTTTCCCCTCTGGAAACTCCTACCCCTGCCCCCATCCCGGAGGTGAAGATCACATTCAGTGCCCCGTCACCAGCCCTGTTGTACACTTTGGCCCCCAAAGCCAACAGCTCACAAAGGGCTGCCTCCTGCCTGGTTCCAAGTGCACTCATTGCAGCAGGCCCCTTGCCTTCTTCTGCCACCTGCACGGGCAGGATGGACAGGCAGCCAGGGCTCTGCCAGCGAGCCCAATCTCCCTTCTTCACCAGGCACATCGGCCCTCACTTTGCCTTTGTATCTGCTGTATGGTAGCAAGGACTGGAGAGCTGGTGGGGGGACTGAGCAGGGATACCCAGTCTCACCACCAAACGTCCCCTTAGGATAATGGAGGGCTGGGAGGGGCAGGTTCCTAGGCAGGCACTCAGCTCTCTCTCTGATGGAGAGAGAGGCGGGTGGAAGGACCCTCCGCCCCATTCCATTCCAGCTATCTCTTTCTCTCTCTTTTACACACACCACATACCCTGTGCCTCTCCCCTCACCACTTACCTGGCCCTCTGCTTCCTCCTTCCTCCCATCACCCTCCCTCCTGGTCCCTCATCTCACTACAGACTACCTGATCAAAGGCAAGAATCTGGGAGCCATTAATGATCTCCGCTTCCTGCTCCTTCCTCTGTTTCCCCTCCTCACCCCTACCTCTGCTCTTCCTGCCAGGACACAAATAACTATTTCCTGAGGTGGAACGAGACTGGGTCAGAGAGGGAAGGGCCTTCCCCATCAGCTCTCTCATTTTACAGTCCAGCGGGCTGAGGCTTGGAGAGAGGGGGACTTTAAGGTCACACAGTGAATTAGTGGCCGAGTTGGGACCAGGGCAATGTTTAAATCTTTGGAAGGCTAAATAATGGAGAGATTTTTATTTCTCCCCTGGCACAGGTGTTTCAAAATAGAAGCAACATGAAACTGTAAAACATAGAACTGGTGAAAATTAGCACCACCCAGTAGAACTTTCTGCAATGATGGAAATATTCTATGTCTTTGCTGTCCAATATGGCAGCCAGTGGCCACATGTGGCTGTTCAGCTTTCGAATTGTGGCTGGTGTTACTGAGGAGATGAACTCTGAACTGAATTGAATTGAAATGGACCTTCATTCACATCGAAAGAGCTGTGTGGGGACGCCTGGGGGGCTCGTTGGTTAAGTGGCTGCCTTCGGCTCAGGTCATGATCCCCGCGTCCTGGGATCGAGTCCCGCATCCGGCTCCTTGCTCGGCAGGGAGCCTGCTTCTCCCTCTGCCTCTGCCCGCCACTCTGTGTGCCTGTGCTCGCTCCTGTGCTCTCTCTCTGTCTGACAAATAAATAAATAAAATCTTTAAAAAAAAATGAAATAGCTGTGTGTGGCTACTGGCTATTGAATTGGACAGCTCAGAGTTTCCATGGCTTTCGAGATTTTTCCCTTGGAAAACTCATCAAAGCTGGACTTTCATGTTTGGGTTTTGTTTTGGTAGCGCCCTAAAGCACTCACTCTGTCTATTGAGTAATCTTGCCCTACCTAGAAAAAAAACTGGGGCCTGTAAAAGGCAACAAATAGTACAAAGAAAATTCTGTGGGCTGTCAGAAGAGGGACAGATTGCATCCAGTGTGGGGGTAGGGGCACCCCTTGAGGGAGAGCTTCATGAAGGGGACACTGAGGTAGACCTTGGAGGCTGTGGGAGCGGCATAAGCAAAGGCACAGAAGTGGAAACACAGGGTGTGGGTCAGTGGATCAGGATCAGTATTCAGTGTCCGTGTCCATATCCAGTCAATGTCTAGTGCACAGGCTGTATAGAAGCTTTGCAGGACACGAAGATTTCCCAGTCTGAGCTACAGTCTCTTTCACCTTGTTATGTGCTGTCATTATTCAGTTTTCCCAGGGGACTATGGTGGCCTTGTGTGCTGAAGGAAGGGGCCCATCTGAAGTGATGGGAAGGGAAGGGAGAAGCAAGGAGGGAAGCCATATGGCTATGGGCTCAGCCCTGGGTCCCCCCACCTGCACCCTAACTCTGACAAAGACATCATACAGCTGCTGAGGCCATTTCCAATCACAGCTGAAAGACTCTTAGCATCCCGAACTCCCCACCTGAGTTCTTGCCCCGGGGTCCTCAGTGACAGGCTTCTATTCCAGAAGAATGAGAGCGAGAAGATTAAACATGCAAGGACAGGGAAGAGAAAATACAAATAACCACAAGTTAGTATGACAAAGAAAAAGAACTTGACAGAGAGATGGGCAAAAGATAGGAACAGATAATTCACAGACGACCCAGACAAATAAAAGGTGAACAGGAAAAGTAATCAACTCTTGACATGTGGCACACTTTGCTTAGACAAAGTTATACATAAGATACATCTCAAAGCCTGGGGAAAAAAGTATAATCAACCCCATTAGTGACCAGGACCATGTAATTCAACAATACAGCAACATCATTTCACATCCGTTAGATTGGCAAAAGTTAAAAATCTGGCAGTACTCATGTACTGACGTGGGGCGCAGAACAATCCAGATGCCTTTGGGAGGGGCCTATGTAAGGGTCGGGAGATTATAAATTGATACTACCTTTGGGCAGCCATTTGGTGATATCTCATAAAATCAATGATTCCATGCCCTGTTGTGGTAGACCATCAGCAGTCCCCAGGGAATCCTGCCTCCCGATCCCCACCCACCCCCGCACTGAGCTCTCAAGCCTGGCCGTGTGGCTTGCTTTGGCCAATGGGTTATTAGCAGGAGCGAGGCAAGCAGCGGCTTAATAAGCATGATATGGCTTGTCCTTGGCAATCCCGAGACCTCATTGCTGTGGGGAAGCCCAGGGTAGCCATAGGGAGAGGCTAAGTGGGAGAAAACTGAGGAACGCACCTGACAGCGCCACACGTATGGCCCCCATGGAACTGTCCCAGACATCCAAGCTGCCCGGGCTGAGACCCAGAGCTTGTAGAAACAGGTAAGCTGTCGCCACGGTGCCATGCATGAATTCCTAACCCATGGAATTGTGAGCAAATAGAAAGGATGTTGTCTTAAGCCACTAAGTTTTGGGGTGGTTTATGATACAGCAACAGAAAATAGACCCGTCACCAGCAATTCTGTTCCTGGTCATGTGCTCCCGAGAAACTCTTGCATACGTGTGCATGGAGATAGGTACAAGGGTGCTGATTACAGCCGCTATCAGTAAGCGAAGGATAAATTGAGGCATAGACATGTCCTTCAGTGAGTGTGGCAGAGAGCTACGGGTAACAACAAGGATAAAATCAGAACACTCTGAACAAAGCCCCCATGGTGCAGAAGTTTACACACAGGGTGCAAATTGTATGAAGTTTAGAAGCATGCAAACCCATACAATACAGTGCTTATGTATTTTATAATGTATCCTTAGAAGTTTCATGGAGGGATAACTGGGTGGCTCAGTCTGTTAAATGTCCGCCTTTGGCTCAGGTCACGATCCCAGAGTCCTGGGATCGAGCCCCGTGTCAGGCTCCCTGCTCAGCAGGAAGTCTGCTTCTCCCTCTCTCGCTGTGTCTCTCTGTCACATAAATAAATACATAGATAAAAATCTTTAAAAAAAAAAAGTTACATGTAAAGAATAAGCCCTAAATTCAGTCGGGTAGATTCCTCTGGGAAGGGTGGGAGGAGAATGAGCCTTGGGAGAATAGACCAGGGGGTTCCCATTGAATCTATAGTGTTTCATTTCTTTAAGAAGTACAAATCTGGGGGCCTCTAGGTGGCTCGGACCCATATGATGCAGTTCTTATGTATTTATAATGTTTCCTTAGAAGTTTCATGGAGGGGCGACTGGGTGGCTCAGTAGGTTAAGCATCTGCCTTCAGCTCAGGTTGTGATCCCAGTGTCCTGGGATCGAGCCCCCTGTGGTGTCGTGCTCAGCAGGGAGTCTGCTTCTCTCTCTCCCTCTGCCCCTCCCCTAGCTTGTGCTCTCTCATCCTGTCAAAGAATAAATAAAATTTCTAAAAAATAAATAAATAAAACATATACATCTGAAAACATATACATCTGAAATGCGTAGATTCAACAAGGGTGAGCAGAAGATACATGGGCATTCATTGTATTACTTATAGTTTTCTGTGTCAGAAATATTTAATAACAAAAAAGATAATTTAGGGGTGCCTGGGTGGCTCAGTGGGTTAAAGCCTCTGCCTTTGGCTCAGGTCATGATCCCAGGGTCCTGGGATCGAGCCCCGTGTCGGGCTCTCTGCTCAGCAGGGAGCCTGCTTCCCTCTCTCTCTCTGCCTGCCTCTCTGCCTGCTTGTGACCTCTCTCTCTGTCAAATATATAAATAAATAAATAAATAAATAAATAAATAAATAAAACCTTAAAAAAAAAAGATAATTTACAAAATATGAATGGGGGTGGGAGGCCTGAACAGTGAAGGATAATTTAGGAGGACATAGATCGCTTCTCGGCCTTTTGGCTAAGATCAAGTGTAGGAGGACATAGAGAGGGAAAGAAGGTTCTGATGCCTCCTTGGCCTAGTCCCACCGCCCCCTCCCCTGGCCAGCTATCTTTTTGTCCCTGGGTTCCCCAGGTCTTCTCCGGACCCTTATCACAGAGAACCCCCTTTCTACTAAAACAACCAAAAAAGACTTCAGATAGTGGACTTCAGATAGTGCTCTGCCTGTGGGGTTGGGCGCAGGGGAGCCAACTGTTAAGAGTGCCCCTGACCAGGACTTAGGAGGCCTGAACATAGGTCCCAGCTCTTTCATGACCACCTGTGTGACCTTGCATGAGGTCTCTCTCTGCCTATTCCCTCCTCTATAGCATGAGATTAGTGCATAAGATCGGCCAACTGGACAGAGCCATCCGAATCAACACTCACCCTCTCATACCCAGCCAAGGAGACGGGGGTATCTCGGCATTGGGGACGGGAGAGCAGGCATCTGAGGAAACCCCCAGGGTTGTGGTTTCCACAGCTGGTTCTCAGAACCCTCCAGCCCCAGCATTGTAGGGGGTTTCAATGTGACAGGCTCTGTCCAAATTCTCTTAAGATTGTCAGCAAAATATATAGGGAACATCTGAAGTGTCCACTGTACGTGCTTCCTCTCAGGCTAGTCTGTCCATCCATCCCTCCATTCAAGAACATTTATTGATGAAAAGAGAAAAATTAAAAGAAATACCCTTTGAGTACTTACTATGTGCCAGCCACATGCAAGGTCCTGGAAAACTCAGCAGTGAACAAAATACATGTAATAAAAATGAACCCATAAGTCTCAAGCCTACTTCTTAGCCCTTTACATTTATTTACCTTTTTATCCTCATAACAGTTCTATGAAGGAGGCACTATTATTGTACCATATTACAGGTGGGAAAACCAAGGCACAGAGTGATTAAGTGTCTTGCCCAAGACCAACAGAGACAAGACGGGAAGTCCGAGGTCCCACGCGGTTAAGCATTTGGCAGCATCACCCTCATGAGCTCTTCTGGCCTCCCACTCAGGTCTCTCTTCCCAGTCTTTCTTCCCACACCTCTCTATACAGAAGAGCACTGTTCTGTCATTCTCTACTCCCCATCTCCCACCAGGCCTCAGGTGCTTTCTTGGGGCAGAGAGGAGAACTGTGAGCAGTACAGGGACCAAGCAGGCCTGCCATGTGTTGGGAGGCAAGGAGCTTTGTCCGTTGGGTTTTTGGTGAGAGAGGGCTGCTCAGCTCCTGCACGGAGATGTGAAGGCAAATCTCTGATTTGCTATGGGCAGAGCCCAGAGGATGGGAAGAGCTGTGGCTTCATGGAGGGGGGTGGGTGGGACAGTGCAACATGGTACCCAGAAGTCATGAGTCATAGTGTAACTACCATTTACTGAGTGTCCAGCTGTGATTCATATGAGTGTTTGACATGAATGAGTCTTATTTTAACTTCACGTAAGTTAATAATTACTACTCCCATTTTATAAGTGAGGTAGCTGAGGGGTGCCTGGGTGGCTCAGTCAGTTAAGCATCTGCCTTTGGTTCAGGTCCTGGGATTGAGCTCCAAGTCGGGCTTCTTGCTCAGCAGAGAGCCTGCTTCTCCCTCTCCCTCTGTCTCTCCCTCTACTTATGATTTCTCTCAAATAAGTAATATATATTTTTTTAAATAAAGCTTTTCAAACATGAGGCCACATTCCAAAACTATGCATCTCACAAGGAAATAAGCCACCATGAGTGAGAGTCTGCCAAAACCATGAGCACCAGATTCGGGTCTCTGTAAATCTCATCTCGTGGAATTATCAGAGAACCAAAATTACATGTACATATGACATGTTTAAAGAGATATGAGAGGCAATTAAATATGACAAAGAATGTGACACTGGATTGGCCAGGGAAAAGTGTCTGAGGAAAAGTCTTTTGGATAAGACTTGAATGTGGGGAAGGAGCTGACCATGCAGAGATGACGGAGAAGAGCGTCCCAGGCAGAGGAAACAGCAGGTGCAAAGGCCCCATAGCAGGACTGAACTTGGCCTGTTGAGCTACAAAGGACCAGGGTACTGCTGGGGTGCGCTTGAGGGAGCGTGACACAGGATCGTGGTGCTGGGCAGGCTCTGCGGGCCCTGGGAAGGAGTCTGGCTTCTTATTCAGGGGCAGGTGGAAGCCTTCAGACTTTAAGCAGGAGCTCTCCAGGCTCCAATTTGCACTTTTAAAAGATCACTTTGGTCACAGTGTAGGGAAAGGATGGTGACAGGGTCCATGTTAAAGCCTAAGACTCCAACTCTAATCATTAGCCAAGAAGGGGTCCTTGAGGAGTATTTGGGGAGTATGTGTGTGAGATGAGGGGTTGGGCTTTGATGGGGACTGTTGAGGGGTGAACTCAGCCAAAGAAGCAGAAAGAGGTTGCTGAAGCTGGATAGCCCACTCTGACCAAGCCCCATTGCCCAAATTAATGACTTAATCTGTTGATTCATTGATTCAGTAAAAATGCTCTCAAGTGGGCCAGGTACTAGGTCACCCCTGTGGATGGGGAGCTGAGAGGCCCAGCCTCTGCCCTGAAGGAGTTTGCGGTAAGTAGACAATGATTACCCATAGGGGGAGGTTCTGGGCCAGCAGGAGCCTCTCCGGGAGGAAGGGTGAGAGCCTGTTCTCAAGGAAGGACAGTGTCAGGAGTAATTTCTTAGAGGAGGTGACATGAACAGTTCCTTCGCTCTCTCTCCCAGGATCTCTACGTCTCCAGCTGAGACTTCTTGCACCTCTGTCTCTGAAAGGCAGACTGAAGGGTGGTTGTATGTCTCTCATGGGGAGCCCCCAGTTGGAGGGAGAACTCCCCTGTGGGTCCTGAGGAAGGAAGAGAGGAGACAAAGACTAATGACACTGACCCTGAGCCTTAGATCTGGGCCTCCATCATGTCCATTCCCTTGTTGATGTCAGCAGGGCGGGATCATTACTCCCATTTCACAAATGAGGAAACTGAGGCTCAGGGAAGCTAAGTGCCTTGTCTGACAGCCTCACAGGTAAAGTGGAGCTAACACCACCCTGGTACTAGGTGCTCTGTTCCAGTGCTTCTGAGAGGAATGTCTCTGTGTGGCCTTCCTCTGGGCCCACTGCCTAAGCCCACCTCCCCTCTGCTCACCTACATGGCTAGGCAGTGAAGAGTGACAGCCAAGCTCTGGCCAGGAGCAGGGAGAGCCAGGGCAGCCTCTCCAACTTTCCATGCTGGGCATCCCAACTTCTCTACAAGTTCCCTGGGAAGAGTCCCCCTGAATGGGGTGCAGGGAGCGAACTTTATAAAATTCTCCACAACCAGCCAAGCGGAACCCATTTTCCCTCACAATGCAATTAACGGCACCAACATTTACAAAATATGATTACAAGCGCTTTGGTTAAGTAGAGGAAAGTATATTAGATAGCAGCGAGGGGTTGATCTTAATGTGCATTTTTTCGAGAGACTTGCATTTTCTTTGTGCAAATAAAGAGGCCCTAAATTCTCCATAGGCACTAAAATCAATGCAGTGGAACCATGATAACAAACACAGGCTCCACTTTTTGCTACATCCCCCAATTAATTAAGCCTTTCACGGGCATGTAATTAGGAACATTAGCAAGTCATAAAATTGCCGTGAGTCTTTAAATTATGTGCTGGCCCTCAGCAATTTGTTTTTAATTCCTTCTGAAGACAATGGCACTGTGGGGCCCGATAGATCTTCCTAGCGGCCTACTGTGCTCTCCTTTATGGTGGGAGGGGCTGCCTGCCCGGGCGCCCCTCCAAGACAGGGTGCCTGAAGTTTGGCTCCCAGGGCCCAGCTCTTTCCTTTCTCCTCTTCTTTGGTGTTACTTCTCCCTTAGTTCTCCTTTTTCCCCTCCCTGCTGGTTCTTCCTTCTCTTTGCTGCTTTCTTCTCTTCCCCTTTTGGTGCCCTTCTTTTGCCTTCTCTCCTTCCTCGTCTTTAACCTTCCACTGCTTTCCTCTCTCACTTCCCTCTCCATCTCCTCCTTTCCCTGATTTCCCCTTCCCTTCCCTTCTTGTCACTCCCCTGGGCACAGCACCAGGCTCCTCCCGGCCTTTCCCATGATCCCTTGGGAGCAGCTGCAGCTGGGCCCCCAGGGCCACTGCCCTTCCCCTGCCCTCCCACAGGACCCAGCTCTTGGCCCCTCCATTCCCATCCAGCTGTGAAGGACCTCAGAGGTCACCTCGCCTGACCTGCCAGCTCCATGATTTGTGGCATCAGCTACACGCCTTGGGAGCCAAACCCTGGAGCCATCCAGAGGTGTTTGAGGGAACGAGGGGCAGGGGTTATGACCCCACTCCCTCCACTCCTCTAAAGGTGGGGTGGGAGGCAAAGCAAAGAGCTGTGGGGTTTGCCCCGCTGTAAGGTGCCCCTGAGAGGGTCTGCATTTTGGCATTTCACTCATCTGCAAGGGTCTCCCCGGGGACCCAAGGCAGTTGGAGAACCCTGCTCCCCATCCTTGCACCACCCAGATATGCCCTGCCCCCATACTGCGGCCCTTCCAAGGCCGCAGCTGCTGGCTTCGGGACTTAGCGGGAATTAGGTCTTTAATTTCAGGCTTTCTAACATACCTCTTCCCTTGTATCTTCCACCCAAGCCTTCCTTTATCTGCCAACCAGAGCTGATTAAGTTACGAATCCAGATCTACTGGAAGATCTTGGAGTCTGGAGTGGCACTCCACAGGTCTGTTGGCACAATCCAGCCCTCTTCCAAGGTTGCCTGCTGTTCTGAGTTGAGGACTGACTGCTGGCTGGGGCTCCCTTCCCCTTCCTCCATACTAGCAGCATCTCCTCCCCACTCCCCAAGATCATGAGGCCTTTGAGAAATCTCAGAATCCCTGAGGTGTTGAACCAGAGGAGCATTACAAAAGAGCCCCTGGGCACCACACCAAGGCAGAAGCCTGGAGCAGAAAGACATGCTTGCCCAATGGCCAGCCACAATGACCATCTCTGGTTCATCTGGCCACTGTGGGCTCTGAGGCTCTTGCCCTTCTCCATCTCTTTCTCAGCTTCCCTCTCATGGAGAACTAGCTCTTGCTCTCTGTAGCTCCAAAACGCAAATAGACATTGCCAGCACTCAACAGTATTTGGGGCTTGCATGCCTTGTCGGCACTTGGGAAATTCCCACCCCACTGAGGCGGGCAAGGCCATGTGACTTATCTGGGCCATGGGTCACTTCCAGGTTGAAGTGTCTAAGGGCTGATGTACAGTCCTGCATGCCTCCCTCCCTGATCCCCACAGAAACACTTGCTGGTATGGAGGTGCTGTGAGAGAAATGTCCTGGAATGTTCACCCCCATGGGGTGGCAGCTGCTCTGGGGGGTTCCCCAGACCCAGTGAGGAATTTGCATGAACAACAGGTAGATCTTGGTTGTGTTAAGCTGCTGGGATTGGGGTGGGATCTGGGGATGTTTGTTACTACACCATAGCCTAGCCTGTCCTGACTAATCCACTGAGAAGAGTCTCTGGCTGGTCCAGCCAGTCTTTCTGCCCAGGCCAGGCCGTGAATTGAGACAGGGTGGGACTAGTTGCTTTTGGGTCTACCACATCCCCCTGCCCAAATCAGGGACAAGAGTTCTTCAATTATGAGTTTTCCATACTTAATAGAACAAGCATTTAATTTATTGTGGCCTGCAAGGCCGTCCGTGGGCCAGCCCCTGCCTGCCTCTCCAATCACATTTCCTGCAGCTCCCAACCCTGTTTCACATCTCCAGAGATGCTGGGCTTCTCCTCACTCCCTCATCACATCAAGCTTGGCACAGGCTGTCGCTTACATGCTGTTCCCTTTGCCAAAAAAGCTCTTCCACTCACATCCTCCTGAGGAGATCCTACTGACTTTGAAAGTCCCAGGTCAAATTATAGCAGTTCTTTTAAGTCTTCCCTGGTCAGTCCTGATCTATGCCCCCCACTAGCACTCTGCAGGATGTCTATCATAGACTTATTCCATGAACTTGTACTCCCTTGCCTCTCTGTGCAGTCAGCCTCCCTAGACTGCAAGGTTCTCATGATCCAGCCAGCGCCTCATTCATCGTTTGGTCTCCCCTCCTCATGCCAACATGTGGCCAACAACACATTGCCTGACAACTACAATGAGGCCAGCATTTTTAAAAAAAAGAAAAAGATTTATTTAAGAGAGAGAGAGCGCACAAGCAGGGGAGGACAGAGGCAGAGGGAGAAGCAGGCTCTCCACCGAGCAGGGAGCCTGTCGTTTCAGGACTCGATCCCAGGACCCCAGGACCATGACCTGAGCCAAAGGTAGATGCTTAACCTTCGGAGCCACCCAGGCGCCCCTGAAGCCAGCATTTTTGATTGCTTACCACTGCCCTGCCCTGGGCTACACACCACACTTGGCTGAGCTCTCAGAAGGAGCCTTTGGTTATCTTCATTTTACATTCTGAGCCTCCCCTCATGGTCCCGCGCCTCCTCAGTAATACTCGGCTGAATGAACAAATGTTGCTCACGTGAAGTTAGTGAATGAATAAATGAATTCTGACGGAGACACCAAGAAGAGGCCAGGACTTCAGGGGACACACCTGTGCCCTCCTGTGCCACACACAACTCCTCCCCGGTCATCTGTCCTGCTTCATAAACTGCCCAGCGGCTGTGAGCCTGTCTGCAGGGAGTCTGTGGACAGTCGGGGCCCGGGAGTGTCCCCAGGCGGAAGCACCTGGGTTCCTCCACCCCAGCCAACAAACACTGGCATTCCTGGTCTCTGGAGACTTCCAGACTTCTCCTGGGGGCTCCAGACCAAGGCAGACAGGGTGTCCCCCAGCTTGGGGGCTCTGCTGGACCCATTTTGAGGCAGCTGCATTCCCTCAGGTTGGGGAGCTGTGACTGGGAGCCTGGTGAGCAGAGTCTAACCTTGAGTGTTTTCTCGTTGTCATCTGCAGATCTAACGCAAACCCTGCTGAGAATACGCGGTGGGGACATATATTATACCCGGAGCTTTTTATCTCGCACATGTGAGCCTGCCCATCATGAGCCGTAGGTTTTATTCTTGCTGGTGGGACAAAAACCACCTCCCAGTGCAGCATATATCAAGGGGAAGAATGTTGAACTTTCTTTGCATTAATATAAATAGCTGTTTAGGCCTCATTCCCTAGCCCAGGACCCACGGTGCACCTGTCCTTCATCTACTTTGTTTGGCATCTGGTTCAAGTTTGGTTTATTTAGGGCTCAGGTTGGCGGGCTTTTACATATTAAAGGTGCATTTTAAAAGAGCATTTTCTATTCTAATTTGGGGGAGCCAAGCTCTTTAGGGCTTTCGGGAGAGGTGTCCACCTGATTTACATTTCCCCCACTGGAGCTGAGCCACAGATGCACATTAGAATGTAAATAATAGTGATGGATACATGTATCTTTAAAGATCCATTTTCTCACCATTTTTTCTCTTTTTGTGGGGAGGGGGCAGGCCAGGGAGGGATGGAAGTACCCAGGCTGCGGGGGCAGAGGAAAGCAGGAGGAGGAAGGAAGGAAGGATGTAACGGGTTTCTCTCAGGAAAGGTGGCTCTGAGGGAGGAGAGGTGGCAGTTCAGAGGGCCTGGTGCCAGGGTTTCTGCATGATGTGTTTGGTGAGCTCGGCAAGGCTCCTTCTCTGTCTGGGGAGAGGCTGCTGTGTCACAGTCAAGACAGGGGTCAAATAGTGGCTACAGTGTGACTTTGAAAAATTCACTTTACTTCTCTGAGCCTTAGCACATTTGGTGGGCCGCAGGGATCGTCACAAGCACCCTCATCGAGGGCTGCCAGGAGGAATAGAGGAGATGACACTGGTAAAACACATGGCTCAGTGCCCCGCACCCAGTAGGTGAGCACCTTAATACACTTGAGCTGTTGGTTGTCACAGTCCTCCGCGGTCTTGTATTCTGTCCCCGCCCCCAGGCCCTGCACAAGGCAGACTCTTAATTAGTGTGCATCCACACAACATCAAGAAATTTACTGGTTTCCATTCTGGGCTGTGCACATAGCACAGGGGAAAGATGATGACTGGGGCACGGTTCCTCATCTCTACCCACCCAACACTCCTGCCAAAGTCTCCTGTCTTACCTACTTCTTCGGGTCCCCATCTGAACTGTGCTCTCTCAAGCTTTCAATGCGTTCAGCCCAGGACCACCTCTTCCCTCTTCTTCACCTGAATACATCTCCTTTGGAAGCCTTTCCAACTCTTCGTGCTGGGTAAGGTGCCTTTCTTCGGGGTCCAAGGTGTCCCTCCCTTCCCTCTGCTGCATTGCTTACCATCACCCGTGATAACTCTCTTGTGGGTATGCATCCTCTACCAGAGTGTAAGCCCCAAGGGGAGAGGAATTGTGTCTCTTTGGGCCACCATCATATCCCCAGCCCGGCGCCCTGTAGGGATTCAACAGATGTTCACCAAATAAAATGTTGAGGTCAGTGCTGTCAGGTGAGTCATAGTCTCAGCAGGTATGGGCCCACGGACACATTGTTACGGTGCAAAATGTGCTTAGAAGGGCCAAGTGGATGAGTCAGGAAGCCCTCCCAGAGGAGGGAGGAGTTGTGTGGGACCGTGAAGAATATGTGGGGGTTGTTCCCAAGAAAGAGGGAGAGAACTTGAAGGGAGTAGAGATTTTGATGGAAGAGAGACACAGCATGGTAAGAAAAAGAGGTGGAATTCTTTTCTGGCTCTTGGATCAGGGTGTTCTTAGACACAGGATGGGATGGATCTCTCTGGGAGTGTTTCCCCAATGTGGGCACTAGGCAGAGCTCATTGTAGGGGGCCAGGGAAGGGGAGGCCAGCGGGCAGAGGAGGTGCCTTAGCTGGGAAGGGGAGGCAGAAGAGGAAGAGAATGCCCACTCCCAAGCCCCAAAAGGAGACCTGGCTTAGGTCCCCAGGGCCAGGGAACGCACCCAGTTCCCAGATTCCCAGAGGGGCCAGGATAGCAAGGATTGAGGAGGAGATGAGAGGTGGGGCTCTCCTGGCCCCTGTTTCCCCAGCCAAGAAGCTTTGGTTGCTGTGATTGCTTCAGAAACCTAGGGGAGGAAGCCTGGGGCCTTAACTCATGAGCCATCATGGGGCAATAGGGACCATGTCAGAAACAATGACAACAAAGCGGGGGGGTGGCGGGGGGGGGGG
>RCUC01118227.1:0-10000 GCA_003697995.1 Taxidea taxus jeffersonii
ACTCTCACAACGTCATAAGATTTGTGTTATTTCCTTTATACAGATGAAGAAGTCCAAATCCACCGAGTTTAAGAAACTGGTTCAAAGTTAAATAGAGTATTAAATGGAAGAATTAGGGTTTGAACACAATATCTGTCATTCTGAAGCCTTTAGAATTTCCTCAGTGTCAGACTTTAGTAAACCAGAGGACAACTCAAGTTAGTTGTCATCTGGAATTCCAATTTTTGTTTTGGAAACAAGAAAAATTTTCTTTATTTTTAAAAATTTTATTTTTACTTATTTGACAGAAAGAGACACAGCGAGAAAGGTAACACAGACGGGGTGGGGGGGAGTGGAAGAGGGAGAAGCAGGCTCCCCACTGAGCAGGGAGCCCGACGGGGACTCTATCCCAGGACCCCGGGATCGTGACCTGAGCCAAAGGCAGACATTTAACAACTGAGCTACCCAGGCACTCCAGAAAAATTTTCTACTACTCATTTGAGGAAGTGAAGTACACTCACCAAGTGTAGCAAAAATGATAGCATGATATCCATATTTTTTTGCAATCAGGTCAAGAAACTAATAAGCTTCAACATTTCAGTGGCTTATATTATTTATTTCATGTCACACTAGATTTTTTTCTTTTTTTCTTTATAATTTTAATATTTTTAAAATTTTATTTTATTTGTTCAGTGTTCTAAGATTCATTGTTTATGCATCGCACCCAGTGCTCTCCATGCAATGCATTCATTCCTTCCTTAATACCCACCACCAGGCTCACCTAGCCCCTCACCTCCTCCCTTCCAAAACGCTCAGTTTGTTTCTCAGAGTCCACAGTCTCTCATGGTTGGTCTCCCCTTCAGATTACCCCCAATTCACCTATCATTTCCTTCTCCTAATGTCCTCCATGTTATTCCTTATGCTCCACAAGTAAGTGAAGCCTTATGATAATTGACTCTCTCTGAATTATTTCACTCAGCATAATCTCCTCCAGTCCTGTCCATGTTGATACAAAAGTTTGGTATTCATCCTTTCTGATGGAGGCATAATATTCTGTTGTATATATGGAACATATCTTCTTTATCCTTTCAACACCAGGTTTTTTTTTTTCCTTTAAATTTAAAAGTGTAGATTGGCTGAGGCAGCTCTATTCTCAGCTGCAAATTGGATTCAAATGTATCCTATCTACCTCACTTTTAGGGCTGATTCCAATCTCGGGCGTTCATGCTTTTCAGGCAGGAGGCAGAAGCACAGGCTTGCAAGGAACTCTTCATGCCTCTTAAACCTTCTGATGAGAAAAAGTACACTGGTGTACTCAGTTGGCCAAAGTGAATCACATGGAAGCTGACAATGGAGCAGCGGCCTGTACTAACTTTATGGTCGTGGCAGGGGTTAAGGAAAGAGTGAATATTTGCAGAGCAATAATGTAATCTACCCTACATACCAGCATGTTTTACATATTAACTACTATGTCTAAAAACTAATGACTCACATTTTAATTATTCTAATTTCTTATAATTAGTACAATGAACAACTTATGTCTGGACAAAAAACATTAAAAAATCTTCAAAGAGTATAAAATGATACCCACATCCTTATTTTTCTGAAGTAAACACTGAATTTTGTTCATAGTTACTTAACCTATCACATTTATACAACTATCTAGTCAATTTAGAAATCTGATGTAGTACATATTAATTACCAGCCATAAAAGGTAAGACAAGTGGACCCTTACACATCTCCTTTTCTCCCTTCCTTTGCTGATGAATTTGAACAATAACCACCACAGCAAACCAATTACATATTATATACATGCAATTATCTGATTTTAGTAACTCACAATTATGCCACTTAAGTGTAGTTTTGAGTCTAGTCTATTCTTCTTACACAAAGAATTCTCTGGTTGGAAAAGTTAGTGTGGCTGCTCAGTTCCATTATCTTGGTGGCTTTTTCTCCTCCTTTACTGCTTTGTATCTGGAGCTTGCTTCCTTCATTTGTTGTGACTGAGCAAAGTCAGAGGATTTTATCTTTTTTAAGGCTCTTCCATCCCTTTCCACATGTCCTTGCATGTCACCACACTGGCACTCTTGTGGCAAATGAGAGCCCAGGGTCCCTTCCTATGCAAGCATAGGAATACTAGGTGATGTCATCCCTCAGTTAAACCTCACAATGAGCAATATCCAGGAACTCTGAAGCACATTACCAAGAGGTTCATTTTCTCAGGAAACATCTGTCACAGCTTCTAGCATGATAAAAAAATGAATCTGTGTACTCGAGGCAGAAGAAATCAACAGAAGATAATATTAACATTTCTATGTTACTGGTAATTCATGCTGAGGCTTTTTTTTTTTTTTTTTTAAGTGGTAGTATGGACAAAGATGCTTTTTGCTATAGTCTTGGACCAAATTGATTAAGTAGGAATGGTCAGAGAGAAAAAATATATAAAAGGAATTATTTTAGCCTACTAATTTGCACGTGACTTCACCTGAAATTCTAGAAGAATAATTGCAGAGCAACTATTTTTTCCAAATTTTCTTTAAAAAAAAAACAGGAAAATATAATATGTATAATCTCATTTGCAAATAGGTGAAATGTTGGTGAATTTTGTGATAAATTTCTCAATAAAGCTTACTGAATAATTCTGTTTTTAACATCTGGCTCATTAGATACAAAAAACCATATGATGGAATACAATTAGTGGATTATATCCCACATAAACCAATTAGATTCATTGTGCATAGTATATAATGAAATAATTGTAATTTGTTTTCAAATTCTATCCTAAAGTTTGTGCCATAGAGAAAATTTTAAAAACAATGATAAGTAAATATAAGATTTTCACATGGATAAATATTAAACAATTTTTGTCAATATTCCTTGATAGAATTTTTATGAAATAGAAAAGATTTGTTTATTCACAGTCATGTTCCCACTAAATTCATTAAGCAACTTCCCTTAATTAATACTTCATAGATCTGAGAATTCCCTTATTAAAAAACATTGATACATCAGACACTATAATTAAATTATCTTGTATTTTTTCACAAGATTAAGCATCACAAATATTTGTTTATTTTATTCATCTTTCCCAAATTTTATGATATTTTTGTATGATTAAGCAAGATGTCAGTGATATCTTGCCTTTTCATTTCTCTACCTTTGTCCCACTAGGAATTTTAAATGGCCCAGAGTTATAACAAGAAAGTCCTATCTGAGATGTAGAAGGGAAGTGATGTGAAGTGGTGTGTAGTTGTCTTTGCCAGGAGGTGAATGATTTTCCACACACTATGGGAGATCTTGTCAAGTACTGAACACATATCTACATGTTAAAACTATTAACAATAGAGAGAATTTATTTGGGAGTGGTTGTGGCATAATAGAGATAGATTTAAAAGGAATAAACATCTTCACATGATCCATAAAATATCTCTACACAGAAAAAAATTTAATGGAGGTATGGTCTTTTTTCTTAGGATAAAAAACTATTCCTATATCTAAAGGTAGATATAAAACAAGATTTCCATGGTGGCAGGTAAGAGCTTTTAGTTGGGATTTTAGGTTTCAAACCAATAGCCAATAGAATAAAGCCTTGTTAATTGATGAATTGATGATCTGACATCTCCGTGGTCTGTTCAGATTCATGAATTCCCCTCAACATTACTTCCAAGAGTGTTGCTAAACACTACTGACCACTGTAGAACTTACCTTATTGGGAGCCCCATGAGTTATAGAGAGAAGAAGACATATTACAACCAATTTAATTGAAGTTCTAGCAAATATTCTTTTTGAGAGACATAGTAATCTGCTATATCCATCCCACACAGTATTTCAGTGTATATCTAATTATCACTAAGATTATTATTTACTAGTTTCTATTAATAATAAAGATTTTAATGTATTTCATACCATATTTTTAGGTCAACACTATATTAAAGTATCTTTCTTCCACATTTTGTACTTTTCTTCTGTAATGTCCCTTGTTTTTCTATGTATCACGTAACACACATGATGGTACTATTAAAATTATGGACAGATAATTCGTGAACCTTCTTGTGCACTGTAGAATGATTCACACTGTCTCTATTTTCTACCCACTAGAAGCCAATAACAACCCCATCAGTAGTGACAAAAGGACTTATCTCTCCAGACATTGCAAATATCTTCTGCTGATGAAGGGCCAAAATGTCCCTTGCTGAAAACCACTGGTTGCATTCGGATTTTCAGGTTTTCCCTGATTCACATAATTTCCTTCTTTTCCTTACATTCATGGAACAAGTAACTCAATTGGTCACATAATCTATGCACATAAAATGTTTAACTAAAATCCTTGATTCTGAAGTGACAGGACCAAGTGAAAGGGAGGATAACCACTTTTTGTGGACAGGCTTTTGTTCTTACTGTTAAATTCATTTTTGCATATTTTGAATAAAGACATTATATTACAATGCCTAATCAAGTAAGCTTCCATTGAGGTAAAAGTCAAGTCAGTAATTAGTTATGTCCTTCACCATTACAGCTGAGAAACTCAAGAAAAGTGAAGAAAATTATTCTACCGTGTTTAGAAAGTTCATAATAGGCCTCAGTGCAAAGCTTCTTACAGGCATTGCATTCCATTGATTTCAAAGAATTTAATTCCTACCAAGTATCAGGTTTCAGGCTTCATAAGTGTCGTAAGCGCACTCCCATCTTTACAGGTGTTCTCAGAATTAATTGCTATTTTTTTAAAGATTTTATTTATTTATTTGACAGACAGAGATCACAAGCAGGCAGAGAGGCAGGCAGAGAGAGGTGGGCGGGGGGAAGCAGGGTCCCCGCTGAGTAGAGAGCCCGATGTGGGGCTCCATCCCAGGACCCTGGGATCATGACCTGAGCTGAAGGCAGAGGCTTTAACCCACTGAGCCACCCAGGCATCCCAAATTACTTGGAATTACCATTTATGTAATTCAACTAAGAAAGCTGGTAATTTAAAGATGGCTAGAATTGAGGAGTGACATTATGAAGACTGACACTGCCATCATCCTTCTTAAATTTTCTCAAACCTCCTGAAGGGATGGGAAAACAGGTGGAAAGAGAAGTTACTAAAATTACAGTCTGGTTTCAAAGAACCTCAACTTTAAGATAAAGGTGCAATAAGCCTTTTACTTTGTAATTTTCTGATATTTGAGCACCAACATATGCTGGAACTGCTTCTTTTCAAACAAACGTGTGGTAGATATCAGTATTGTGATTTTATTTCTTTGAGGAGTTAATTGATGGGCACTCTATACACTAATAGATCCCTGTCCTTTATTGCCTGTGTGCTGGCTTCTGTCTGATGGGGCGCCCCGTTGTCTTATCCACCTGTTCTAAATTGACAACCAAATGCTCTTTTCCCTGGGGCTTCTTTTCAAAATATTTGCTTAGAGGAAAGGTGACGCCTACTCCCAGTTTTGACATTCTAATAATATCCTTGCTGAGATCTGGGGCCGTTACAATGTCCTTTTAGAGGTGATTGAAGTTGCTATACTATTACATCCAAGAGTTTTCTGTTCATACACCCACATGGAATATAGAATGTGGCAAGGTATTCACTGATGAGAAGATTAATAAAGAATTTTAACAGTTATATATAATGTATACATGAAATATATTATATTATTGATAGATACATTTAACAGAAAAGTCTGTGAAATTATAATTAAAATTTCAGAGTCCTTGGCTTTCTCAAAAAGTAAATTCTCTCTATAAATCTAGATATATAGGTACAGTACTGTCTAAATAAATAAAAAGGGGATTTTACTTTTTAAATTTCAATAAACAAGACACCATTCTGTGTTTATGTCTAATTTGTACTGAATTTTGCATCTAGTTCTTATCAAGCAGAACATATTTTTCTTTTTGAAAATTAAGAGAGAAATAACACTGAAACAATAGTTCTATGGACCTAGCAATATTTTACACTCTCTCCGGAAAGATATAAATATGAATGCGTGTGTATTTATTGTTGTTTCAGCCATATTTAAAATACTATTTTAGCAATTGTAATAATTCTTTGCTTTCATCAAACTCCTTTCAAACTTACTTTGCCCTGTATTTTGTAGGCTACCAGTTTTGGTTTTACACGGAATTGAAATGTAGAGCCAAAAACGAAGATGATTAAGTAAATAGGGAATTTGCCAAATATGTTAGAGTGTCATCCTCACTGATAATCAGGGTGCCAGAAATCACAACTTTAGTTATGGATCTGGTTTAAAGTTCAATCTATTGAAAATAGCTTTGAAATATAAAGATATAATTAAACAGGGCTATATATTAACTTACTAGTCTCCATTCTTGAATAAGCAAGAATAAGTGATCAAACTCTCAAGCTAATAATCTTCCTAAAGTATGGGAGAGGGACATTTTGATGTTAATTTAAAATTGTTTGAAAATAGGAAAGGATAGGTATTGAGGTAGAATACCAAGGACAAAGAGAAAGCAGAATGAGGTCTTTGTTGGTAGTTTTAATGAAAAGAAAGTCAGTGCCTGGGTGGCTCAGAGGGTTAAAGCTGCTGCCTTCAGCTCGGGTCATGATCCCGGGGTCGTGGGATCAAGCCCGGCATCCGGCTCTCCACTCTGTGGACAGGCTGCTTCCTCCTCTCTCTCTGCCTGCCTCTCTGCCTACTTGTGATCTCTGTCTGTCAAATGGATAAATAAAGTCTTTAAAAAAAAAAAAAAAAGAAAGTCAATGTTGGCTAAGCAAAATGATTTTTTATTTATGACCCGACATAGGACACAGTTAAATCTCCTTCATTTGGAATACAGGATCCTCTATAACACCATTCTTTCTGGCTTTCCATTGTAGAAGAGCACAAGGGAACCTACCTGTCACCTTATTTTTTATATCCCTCCCCCAACTTCAACTAAAAGAGAGTTAATTCCTGTGCTAGGTGTAAATATTTCCATGATAAAATGCACAGAATTATCTTCTTTTTATTGTATATTCTAATTAAATTTCCTTTATTCATATTGTAGAACAAAGGAAATAACAAAATTTCATGATTTTGACAGGTGATTTTATATAATGTCAATTTTTAAAATTATGACATTATATTTCTGCCCCTGGCTCAAGCTGTGATATAGCTGTACATGTAATTACAGATAAGAGTATAGCTATTTCTTCATATTTATGAAATTATACTTATTTAATATTTCTCACTTATGGAATTGCTTTCTTGGCCTTTCCCATATTTAAAGAGTCAGGTATTTTTACTCTGTACTTTGGAAAAGAGTATAAAAGGAAAAAGAAGCTAAAAGATGAATCACTTTTAAGACTTTAATTTTCAAAAGTCTGTATCCAGAAGGGAATAAAAAAGATATAAAATTTTTGAGAAAAAATTAAGAGCAAGGATTCTGTTACTCCTGGCAACCAGCTCCTCACATTCTCCTCCCACATACCCTGAGGAGAATAAGATTCCCTGAGCAGAAAAAAAGTAGAGTGAAGCAAGTGGTATTGTTAGAGAAAGGGGCTCTATGCCCTTTTCTTTAGACAAACCCCAGGTAAATTTTTGATTTTCAAGAATAAAGGAGACCTGTTTCTCATTTCCTGTGAAGAACCCTTGGGAGATAGTAGGAATGCAACTATCAGAAAAGTATATATGTGATGTCTCTAGCCATATAAGACCTAAAAAAAATCAGAAGTCCCAAAACTTTGCCAGAAGATAGCTCTAAAATAGTAATTTGTATGCCAGTAATCAAAACCAGTAAGACCAGTAGTCAGGGGTACCTAGGTCCCTCAGACAGTTGGGCATTTGCCCTAGGCTCAGGTCATAACCTCCAAGCCTGGGATTGAGCCTCAAGTCAGGCTTCCAGCTCAGCAGGGAGTCACCTTCTTCCTCTCCCTCTGCCTCCCCCTTGCTTGTGCGCTCTCTCTCTCTCTCAAATGAACAAATAAATTAAAAAAAAAAAAAAAAGAACCAGTGCTCATCTCAGGAGATACTAACATAGACATTATTGATTGGACAATTATTTGTCGAATCTCTCTTATGTGCCAATTTTTTTTTTTTTTTTTATAGATAGTGAGGCACAGCAGTGATCAATGGACTCAAAATCTTACCTTTGCAGAAATTACATTCTAGTGATAGCTGGGTGGTATTCAGAATGAGATAGTCCTCCCTCACTCCTCAGGGTGATGTAAACCTTGTAGAACTTGAACTGAGCCATCAGGGAAACAAGTGTCTGTGTATATGAACACGGAGAATGGATTATGATAAAAATGACACCACCTATGCAGATGTATGACAATTAAATTGTTTTAGAAAATCAAGTCATCAAATAATCAAGTAATCAGATTAAAACTCATTGAATACCTGAGTTAGTATACTGAGGAGTATATCTAGTCTTGATTATAGACACTATTGTGCTAAAAAGACATTTCTGTTATACATTATTTTATGATACTGTTGTGATAATTTATTAAGCACATTCAACAAACACAATGCACAATGTAGAAAGTAGAGTGCATTCTTCCAATATTCATAAACTTCTTTAACTCTTTCAAAAAATAATTGTGAACAATAAAAAATTCATTTGTATTCAAAGTGAAAAGACACAGCATCAGCTCTTCAGAATCCCCCAAACCAAAAAGTATTATGTATTACATTAAGATGTTTTAAAGCATAGTAACTTCTTCATATATCATATTTAGATTAGCATAATTTTGTAAATTGGAAGCATTTTCTGAAAAATAATTCTCATTATTGAGAATTGAGATTCAATTTTCAAAAAAAATCTCAATATGAGATTGAATTTTATTTTCACCATAGAAATCATGCTAGTAAGTGATGCTCTATCAAGAGTCTTACATATAATGTATAGAAATGACAAATTACCTCTTTTAATTGAGATGTACTTTATATACCATGAAACTATTTATTTTAAAGTGTATGATTCACCAATTTTTATTTTTTATTTTTTTAAAGATTTTATTTATTTATTTGACAGAGAGAGACATGGTGAGAGAGGAAAGACAAACAGAGGGAGTGGGAGAGGGAGAAGCAGCCTTTCCGAAGAGCAGGGAGCCCAATGCAGAGCTCAATCCCAGGACCCTAAAGGCAGATGCTTAATGACTGAGCCACCCAGGTGCCCCATGTTTCACTAATTTTTTATTTGACAGATTTTACAACTATCACCTTTGTCTAATTCTGGGATATTTTATCACTACTACAAAAAAAAACTCTGGACCAAGTAGTAGTCACTTCCCATTCTGCCCTATGCTCATCCCCAGCAACCACCAATCTATTTTCTGTCCCAATAGACTTGTCTACTCTAGATATTAATTACAAATTGAATCACAAAATATGTGGGTCTTTGTGACAGGCTTCTTTCATTTAGCATAATTTTTTTCTAGATTCATCCCTATTGCAGTATATATCAATACTGCATTTCTTTTTATTGCATTAAGTATATTCATTCCATTGTGTTATACCACAGTTTATTTTTCTATTCATCAGTTGATGAGGATTTGCATTGTTTTCACTTTTTGGCTATTTTAAATAATGCTGCTATAAACATCCATGTGTAAGTACTTGTGGAAGCATGTTTTTAATTCTCTTTGGTATATACCTCAGAGTAAAGTTTCTGGGTCGTTTGACAGCTTGATGTTTAACTTTTTGAGAAACTGACAGTTTCCTATAGGCACTGTACCATTTTACATTTCTATCAGCAGTAGGTCAGAGTTTCAATTTATCCACATGCTCATCAACACTTGTTATTTTCCATTTATTTTATTATAGCCACCACCCTGGTGAGTGTAAAATAGTACCTTATAATTTTCGTTTGCATTTCATTAACAACTACGGGTGTTAGGTATCATTTTATGTGTTTATTGACCTTGGTATATCTTCCTTATAGAAATATCTATCTAAATCTTTTGCTTATTTTTAAGTGAGTTATCTGTCTTTTTATTGTTGAGATGTGAAAGATATTTATACATTCTGGATACTAGACTCTTATCAGATACAGCTTTGTCTTTTCACTTTTTTGATAGTGTGCTTTGAAGCAC
>RCUC01118228.1:0-16170 GCA_003697995.1 Taxidea taxus jeffersonii
GGCCAGCACAAGCAGAATTCAGCACACCTCATTAGCAGAGGCACTTGCTATCAGAAGAATTTAATTGTTCTCTGCATTAACACATTAGGAAGTCAGTGAAAATCTAGCCAGAAGGTAAAGAAAACAATTGTGTTTGTCTGTCTTGAGTCGGCCAGGTCAAGCCGTGGCAGTCACTCAGCAAAGCTCAACAATAGGGTACAGATGTGACATCGGCAACACAGGGGGCCACATCTAGGGTCATAAGCACCTTGCTATGAGCAAGGTGGATGTACACAAGGTCAGACATTCACTAAATTCCGATGATGCTCTCACCCTAGTAACTCCCTCAACAATGTGTCTCCTAGGGGCGCCTGGGTGGCTCAGTGGGTTATGCCTCTGCCTTCGGCTCAGGTCATGATCTTAGGGTCCTGGGATTGAGCCCCACATCAGGCTCTCCGCTCAGCAGGGAGTCTGCGCCTCCCGCCCCCGCCTGCCCCTCTGCCTACTTGTGACCGCTCTCTCTGTCAAATAAATAAATAAAATCTTAAAAAAAACAAAACCAAAACCAAAACCAATGTGTCTTCTAAAGGTCATATTTAGGATATAAGCCCAGGGGAAAAAGTGATGGCTAAGGGTAACCCACCCGTGGCCAGACCTGACATCTGGCCTGCCCCGGGCGCTTCCAGCCTCACCCGCAGGTCGAAAGGAAGCATCACCAGCATCCCGCTGTGGTCCATGAATAAGGCAGCTTCATTGTGCTCGTATATTTGCCTATTCTGTGGAAGCAGCAGTGGGGTACACAACTGGACAGCTCCTACACCAAGTCAGAAAAAAATAACTGAGCATCCAGTTCTCATTCTTCCTAGGAGGCAACTGAACATGAACACAGATCTGATGGTGAAGTCATCTGCTACTGGCTGCTGAAATCACCAGCAAGCGGTCTTCAGGTCTGACTCCACTAATGGACAGCTCATCTGAGGTCAAGTCTGTTAACCAGTCTCATTTCTGACTCCACAACCTGACTGTATTTTAGTAGCAAGGCTCTAATATTCTAATCGTAATACTCAAAATGGTTCTCAACAAGCTGAATGTTAAAAATATGCCTAAGGGGTGCCTGAGTGGTTCAGTTAATTAAGCTTCTGCCTTTGGCTCAGGTCGTCATCATCCCAGGGTCCCGTGATCAAGTCCTGCACTCAGTGGGGAGCCTGCTTCTCCCATTCCCTTTCTGCTCTTCTCCCCTACCCCTGCTGACAAATAAATAAAATCTTATAAATAAATAAAGGTAAAATATGGTTGCAGCCAAGTCTATTAAGAGTACTTTTAAATGATGAAAGAAAACACTTAAGACGGCCATGATTTTTTTTAAAAAGGACATACCATGTCTTTTAAAAACGCGGACAATGGTGTCACACACGTGTTGCTGTATCTTGGATGCTCGGATTGAGAAGCCCTAAAATATACCAATTAACATGTCATCAAAGCCAAATCGAAGGGATCCCCTAAAACACGCATCTGTAGCTTGTAGTAAGCATCACATTACTTACTCCCAAGACCTTAAAGGAGAGTTAAAGGAGAGCTCCGCAGTGAGTCCCTCTTAGAACAGGCATAGGGAGAGAAGACAATGGCATATCCTGCAGGATGTCCCACCTGAGGAAGGGGACCTAAAGCTCAAGCCCAGACATGGTGATGTAAGCCATTCAGGGAGAGCTGGTCAATACACATGTTCTCCCCAAGGGTTCCCAGGGATACTGTGGAGCAACCAACCAGCTGATGGCATTAGGCCTCCACTCACACACTAAGGTGATCCACAAGCACGGGGGGTGGGGGGTGGGGGGTGGGGGGTGTGAAAGTTACATGGCATTTACATATTTTGTAAAGACCTCTCCTTTCCACTTGTTTCTTAGTATACAAGGAATACCATTTCACTTGAGGAAATTTAGAAAATAACAGAAAGTACAAAGACGAAAATTAAAAAGTCACCTACAATCCTGTAAGGATCTTTCTACTATCGCCAGCCAGCAAAAACCGGTTTGGCCCTTGAGAACTAACCTGATCTTGCACAAATCGTACCAACACTTTCTCCACTACTCTTTTAAAATTACATCATTATTTTAAGCACATGGAAACATATAAGGAATAGGACAAATACCTGTTGTTCACCCATCTAACTTTTTCAAATTTTAACATTTTGCTATATTGTTTCAGGCTGCTTTTGTTTGAAAAGCAAGAAAAAAGGAAAGAAGGAAGGGGAGGAAAAAAGAAACAAAAGGAAGGAAAAAGTTGCAGGCTGCTAAACCTGGGTATGCCTCAAAAACCATCTGGAAGCTTTCAAACAGAGACTCTCATGGAGCCTCTCACACCTGGACACTTCAAGTCATTAGATCAGAGGAAGGGCTAGTGTCAGAATGGTCCCAGGTGCACCTCCAGGGGCAGCCAGCATTGGGAACTACTGACCAGATGGTCTGAGTCTCAGTTGGTTTGATGGTTTCAGCTCTGGGCAGCAGGGCCAGGACTTTGTCTCCAAAAGCACAGCTGCTTAAACTCTTGGGTGGATGGAGAAGGGGGTGGGCTGGGAATGCCTTAGAGTTACATGATTAGAATCATGGCTCTGGGGGTGCCTGGTTGGCTTAGTCAGCTGAGCGTGGACCTTCTGCTCAGTTCATGGTCTCCAGGTCCTAGGATCCAGCCCTGCATTGGGCTTCCTGCTCAGCAGGGAGTCTGCTTCTCTCTCTTCCCTCTGCCCCTCCCCACCACTTGCTCTCGCTGTCTGTCTCAAATAAGTAAAATCTTTTTTAAAAAATTAAAAATAAAAATAAAATCATGGCTCTTCCCAGCATAATGCATATGGCACACATTCTGAATACGGGGAACTAAGATATCTGAGAGCTGTATGTTGGAGGCATTAAAGGACTCCGTGACAACTAAGGAACTGACTTGACCCTTCTGTGAACAGAGCTGTGCCCTCTCCTGGCAGGACAGCGTAAGCCCACCTTTGGCATGTTGCTGTCATAGGTGTAGTCGATGGCCGGGGAGATGCGTTGAGAGAAGATGTGGGACATCATGGTGCGGTAGGCCTTCCCATCCACGTTGGCCAGGGTATGGTGCAGAACTTCATGCAGCTCCGACTCCTCCATCTGGGGTGGGGGCAGCAGCTCGCTCTTGAGCAGTTCAGTAGCTGTGGGCCGCTTGGCGGGATCCTGGTTCAATAGCCAGGAGATGACCGATTTCTGGAATGAAAGCCAGGCACGCTGGTGACCCGACGTGACAGATGACGCTCGGGAATTCTGAGAAACTGGTGGCTGGCTCCGCCAAAGAAGAACATCACACTTCTTGCACGAAGTTGGTGCATTTTAATTAGTACTTCTGAAATCTCTGCATTGGTCATTTCCCCCTCCCCATATTTTACTATAGCCACACAGTTGTGCAACACTGTAATAGGAGTGTTTCTTAAGAGGCAGAGAGGCTGGGGCGCCGGGGTGGCTCAGTCAGTTGCATCTGACTCCTGATCAGGTCATGATCTCGGAGTGGGATGGAGCCCCCTGTCAGGCTCCATGCTCAGTGGAGAGAATCTGTTTGTCTCTCTCCCTGTATTCCTCCTCCCCCACCTCGTGAGCTCTCTCTCTCTCAAATCAATAAATATGACAGCTGCCCTTTTTATATCTTACTGTTATAAACTAAAAAACCTCTCAACCCAGTAACTACAAATAGGCAGAATTTGGCCTTATAAACACACAAAATACTGTTTGAAAAAAGGTGCAGGAACATAAAACAAATTATCTCTAGATGCCTAATTTTAGTAGAAATCATAATGCATAGCAGCTTCTGGCATCTTGTTTTAATTTTTTCTTCTCCATTATGCTGTTTGTATTAATACCACTCCCTGGAAGTGTCTTGATTTATGTTCCTCATTTACCATGGCCTCACAGCCCCTAACCTTGAAAGGTTCATGTGTCCTTAACTCTCTCATTTACAGTAAGGACTTACAAAGAGAGGAATACTTGGGATCAGAAACATCTCAACTTTTAGATGAATCTTACTAAGTATTTTCTAATTATGTATTTTTAATACACGTTCTCCTAGCGGGCCTCCCAACACCTACCACTGTCTTCAGCTAAAATGAACACACATGCAAAGAAAGGAACTGACAAGATATAACTTTTGTGGAAAGCTGTATTAAATTAAAACTAGTAAAAATGATACCCTATTCAGCAATAAAGACCTTGTTACACTACTCCATTTCTGTTGTAGGGCAGCAATTGTGTTATATTCAGTACAGAGCACTTTCTACTCTGCCTCGTTGTGGATAAAAAGCAATGACTGTGATGTGGGGGGTAGCAGGGGTTATGGTCTGGAGACCAAGTCGTTTCAGCCCAAACACACCGAATGCACATCTGTGAGAGGCCAGCAATTGTCCAGAGAAATGGCTTATACAGTTGCTCTTGTGTCTGTAGTTTAATAAAACAGACCCCACAGCTGCCAACATGTGGGAATGCTGAAGAAGACCGCCCTTGTCACAGGGAGAGGCTCTGAAATGAACACTTACTTGTGACATTCGAAAACACAGGAAATGGCTCCATTCAAATCAGCGATAACAGCTAACTGAAGAAGCAGAAACATAACACAGTGTATTCCAGTGGTCCTTCACTAATAGGACAGACGAGGCAGAAAGGGTCCCTCTCACCATAAATAAACGTCATGTTAAATACTACCAAATCACAGGATGTCTGTGCTGACATAAATAAAGGGCACTTAATCCTTTTATCTGACAGGTGATGAAAGTTAAAGTCTTGATAAGTTAAGTGACTCGTCCAACCAGATACATCACCCATAAGCAAGAAATCGCAAACTAATGCCATGCTCTAGCTAGGTTTCTGTCCCCAACATTAATGACTTATATAAGGGAGCATGCCTTGATTATAATTCAGGAAAGTCAGTTTCTCAACACCCAAAGAACAAATAATCCAATCAAGAAATAGGCAGAGGACATGAACAGACATTTCTGCAAAGACATCCAGATGACCAACAGACACATGAGAAAGTGCTCCATATCACTCGGCATCAGGAAAATATAAATCAAAACCATAGTGAGATACCACCTCACACCAGTCAGAATGGCTAACCAGTCAGGAAATGACAGATGTTGGCGAGGATGTGGAGAAAGGGGAACACTCCTACATTGCTGGTGGGAATGCAAGCTGTTGCAGCCACTCTGGAAAACAGCATGGAGATTCCTCAAGATGTTAAGAATAAAGCTACCCTATGACCCAGCAATTACACTACTAGCTATTTATCCCAAGATAAAAATGTAGTGATCCAAAGGGGCACCTGCACCCCAATGTTCATAGCAGCAATGTCCACAATAGCCAAACTATGGAAAGAACCTAGATGTCCACCAACAAATGAATGGATAAACATGTGGTATATATATACAGTGGAATACTACGCAGCCATCAAAAAATCAGAAATCTTGCCATTTGCAATGACGTGGATGGAACTAGAGTCTATTATGCTAAGCAAAATAAGTCAATCAAGAGAAAGACAATTATTGTATGATCTCACTGATATAAGGAATCTCAGAAACAAGACAGAGGATCATATGGGAAGGGAGGTAAGAATGAAACAAGATGAAACCAGAGAAGGAGACAAATAAGAGACTCTTAATCTCAGGAAACAAACTGAGGATGGCTGGCAGGCTGGGGGTTAAGGGAGAGGGTGCCTGGGTGATGGCCACTGGGGAGAGTATGTGCTATGGTGAGTGCTGTGAATTGTGTAAGCCTGATGATTCACAGACCTGCACCCCTGAAATAAATAATACATTATATGTTAATAAAAAAAAAAAAAACATTTCCCATTTCCCTGTATACAAAAAAAAAAAAAAAAAAGGAAAGAAAGAAAAGTTAGTTTCAGGAATAAACTTCCATATGCCCAGAGTATCAACCACAGAAGGCTTCACCATGACAAAACCACCGAGCATGAAGAAGCAACACACACGAGAGGCACAAGACACAAATTCACTGATCATTGTTCATTCCAATCAGCTGGGTGCCACAGACCCCATGACATGAGCTACAGACATGCACACTCAGGTATTTCCCGTACGGAGAAGAAAGTGTTTTACTTTCTTTAAAATACTGTTAACATCAAGGGTGCCTGAGTGGCTCAGTGGGTTAAGCTTCTGCCCTCGGCTCAGGTCATGATCCCAGTGTCCTGGGATTGAGCCCCACATCGGGCTCTCTGTTCAGCGTGGAGCCTGCTTCTCTGCCTGCCTCTCTGCCTACTTGTGATCTCTCTGTCAAATAAATAAAATCTTAAAAAAATACTGTTAACATCAGACTGTTTAGTCTTCCCCTTTACAATTTGAGCTACTTTAACTACAAAAAGGAACAAAATTATAGTTTTAAATTGTATTTTTCTTTTCTTAAAAAGTTCCAAGGTTTCTCTAAAATAATGAAATCTAAAAGCATTCTCTTTTTTTTCCCCAGTAGCTAAGCCAAGGTTCCAAACAGCACTACAAAAGCACAATGAATCACGCAGAAGAACCCTGGAGTTTGCTATTTTTCTGTGCCAGTTCCTGGCATTTTTTTTTTTTTTTGGTGTGTTTCAAGTCTAATAACATCTTAAGCATTTCATCTTTTGATATTTTTTCTCAAACTGTTCCCAGAGCACAAGACAATGAGTGGCAGAAGATGACTAATTGAAAAAGAAGAAAAACAATAATTAAAATCCAAGAGTGAAGACACTGTAATGAAAGCATCAGAGAAAATTACCTGCTTTGTATGCTCTCCAACATCGAAGTCTTCTGGAAACTTAGGCGAAGTGGGCTAAAAGAATATAATATTCAAATCAGCATGTGCTTGGCAAACTGCCACAGTGAAAGCATTTTTTTCCCAGAGGTAAGAAAATCAAGGATAGAAATGAAAACAAGTTAAGACTCTGAGAGATACCTTCTTGAAACCCAACACGCATTGTTCCAAGTACATACATGTTATTTTCATACATGCTTGACCCAAATGACAGCCTACGAGACAGAAAGCATCTCAGCTGCGGACAAAGTATTTTAAGATCCAATGGTTTCAGAGAAAGACAAAGTAGCTTTAGTAAACACACAGAGGAAAAGAGGCCAAAAAAACTCCACCAAAACACCAACAAAAAACAAAAGAAAAACATTAATACTGAAACTTCTACCTGCTGAAAAGCTCTCGCCTTTCTGGTCAATAAGATCTCAATCAGAACATTAACCTGCCAGTTTGGTTTTTTGTTTGTTTGTTTGTTGTTACAGTTTAGATACTCTTGAAATGAGGGAACAAACATGAAGTTTAGACTAAAGAGAGGTACTTCATCCAGGATATAATCTTGTAAGAGCATTCCAAGCCAAGGCAAGGACATCGCTTCATCACCAAGCCAAGGACAAAGAATCACTTCATTTATCTCCAAACTTTGTGAACACCACAGTCCATGCTGTACTGGCTATAAAAGAATTCAACAGTTTTCAAAAATATCTAGAGGAGTGTCTTCAGTGATGGTGTAGAGGACTGTAGCTCAGGAAAAAAGAAGGCTCTTCGCATCTCTTGCTCATGAATCACAAATCTCCATCACCCTCACCCAAACATTCTTCTCCACTTTCATCCTAGTACCCTTTGCAGTGGGCATCCTTGGCCTCATGCACTTTTAGTTTGGGCAGTAACTGAGGCAAGGATTAATCCCAGGAGCACAGAGGGAGATTTCACTGGGGAAAAAAAAAGTCAAGGGGCTGTTATCTTCCTCAGACTCGTTTTAACTTCTGGCCAAGGGGGTACTGTTAAGGCATACCACTATGTCAACTCAGTTGGAACCTTTAATTTCTAGGACTAAATATCCATTATCCTTATAACCTATTCTCACCATTACAACTATATTGATATCTGCAAAGTTTTTGGATCGCTCCTTTGTTTTAAAACCAAGGTGGGGTGGCACGGTTAAGTGTCCGGCTCTTAATTTCGGCTCAGGTCGTGATCTCAGGGTCATGAGATCGAACCCGACATTGGGCTCTGCATCACACGTGGAGTCTCTCTGTCCCTTTCCCTTTGCTCTCTCCTTTTCCCTGCGCTTGCTCAGGCAGGTACTCCTTCTCTAAAATGAATAAATAAAATCTTACCAAAAAACCCCAGAACTATAGGTAATCATAAGACTGACTCTTTCCTATTACAAATACCAGAAAAATACCCTGCATTAAATTCTGGTGTCCACGCTAAGATTTTGGTTGCTCGAAATTGAGGCATTAAAATATCTGATACAGGGCGCCTGGGTGGCTCAGTTGGTTGGGCAACTGCCTTCGGCTCAGGTCGTGGTCCCGGAGTCCTGGGATCAAGTCCCGCATCAGGCTCCCAGCTCCATGGGGAGTCTGCTTCTCCCTCTGACCTTCTCCCCTCTCATGCTCTCACTCTCTCTCTCAGATAAATAAATAAAATATTTAAAAAAAAAAACAATAAAATATCTGATACATACATCTCTGAGTTGGTTGAGGACAAAGATCCTTTCTGAGGCCGTGACCATGGGGTGATAGGACATCTCAAAGAAGATAATTCCCAGGCTGAAGAGATCCACTTTCTAGAGTGTAGAAGAAACTGTATTTAGACAGCCTTGAATATGTCATTTATCAGGGAATTATAGGCCAAGCACTATTAGCTGGGGAAAAAAGCCTGCCTAAAGGAAAAACAGGCCATACTAGGAAAAAACCTGATTTCTTCTTAAAAAAAAAAAAAAAAAAAATAGATCTAGAGTACCGATAAAATATTTGGTAAAATCCTTGAAAACTCATTGTCACTGGGTTAGCTATATACAGACATAGACAATCACTGGCCAAACATTGAGAGTAATCACTAAAGAGCCAGGACAACTGCGATCTGTCAAAGGAATCTGCTTTGCTTTGCACCTTTACAAATCATCTCAAAAGTGGAACACAGACCAAAATCTGCAGCTGACAGCAGAGGTCAGCTACTGACTGCAAAGCCCTATCAGTGAAGACAGGAAAATGGCACCACAGAAAGATGATGTGACTAATCCTAATAGAATATGGAAATGCAACTAAAAAAGAAGAGAGGTGAGTCAGCACAGAGGGTCAGGTGGGGAGTGGCGATGGGAAGACCATCTGCAGAAGGCAGCGTGCCTGAGGCAGCCGGCATGGTACCAAGGGGCAGACTGTTCATGGCAAACTGCTCACAGGCGCACACACACCACGTTTAGGGGCAACTCTGGCATGAATCTGGACCCAAGGATTAGGAGAGACTCTAACTGTCACCAAGTGACCTCCCAAGTTTTAAATGCTGTAGCATTTCCTACTCACTGGTTGTAGAAAATGTGGAACATCCAGAAAAGCACCAAGAAAAACAGCACTTACTCATCATCCCACTGCTCAAGTATATTTCCTACTGATGTCAGAGAGCTGCCTCCTTCACGTTTGTTGTTTTTTTTTTTTTAAATACACACACTATAAAACTAGAACCATACTTTTTGTAACTTTTATTCCCTTAGGAGAGCACGAATATTTTCCAGCTAGTATATCATTTTCCAAACCAGGCTTCTAAAACATGATTTTAATGACATATTGTATTCAATTACACGGAAGTCCCATAATTTATTTAACCATTCATTTTTAAACACCAGTATTTTTCACTGTTCTAAATGATGCTGTGACGATCCCCTTTTACACCCATCTTTTTGGATGTTGTTATTTCCTCTGGGTAGATTTCAAAAAGGGTAACTGCTGGGCCAAAGGGTGGAAAGAGCCTCTTGGCATTTCCTTACAAGTTGCAAACTGAACTCTGGAGAGGCGGCACTAAGGGAGCCCGCGCCACGCCCACCGCGCCACGCCCACCGCGCCACGCCCACCGCGCCACGCCCTCAGCCCAGCCGGGTATTTGGCTCTCTGTATAGAATTTCATGTCACTGCCCCGTGTTCCTTGTCAGAACGAAAACCCAGGTTTGGGGTTCACTGTGAGCCTGAAAATATGCTCTGATGTGAACTGCCTGCCTAATATATTTTTGAAATTTTGCTCTACACTCTCACCCTAAGGGATCCCACACAGTCGCATGACTTTAAATCCCACCATTTGAGAGGATGACTCTCAAATTTACACCTGATTCCAACCTTTCTACTGAACTCAAGTCCCAAATCTTCAATAACCTCCTGAACATCTATAAGTAGATCTCTCATCAGGCATTTGCAAATTAACATGACACCCAAACAGGATTTTGCTGCTGTCCCTCCCCATCTTGGACAACTAGCCTGCCCCTACCTGCTCCATCAGAAACCTGGGCCCTGTCCTATCACCCTTCATTTTCCCCACCCAACCTCCCCTCCACCATGTGTCTTATTTGAGCACACTTCTCCCCACGGCTACAGCTACCCCTCCGGTTCCAGCTAGCAGCCACCCAACCTGACTTCCGCAAAGCCTCCAGTGAACTCTTGCTCAAGACCCTGCAGTGGCTCCCTGTGCACACCCCTTTTTCAAGGCTAAGCTGGCCCTACATCATCTGACCCTGGTCTTCCTTTCCAGCTTCATGCCTTTCTCCCCCAGCGCTCACCAGGCTGTAGGTGCATGGACATTCTTTTTGATTGTCTCCAATGGGCCAAGCCAGTGCTGGCTCAGAGTTTTCTCCTTATGCATGCTATTTCTTTTGCTTACTTTTTTTCCCTCTCAGCTCCCAACTTCATGTGGCTTGTCCCTTCTCTATCCTTAAAGCTATCCTCTTGGGGAAGCCTTCTCTGGTTAGTTTATCTGGACATGATTCCCTCCTACTGTTCTCTGGAGTCCATTTTTTTTCTTAACCATTTGTGATTATTTTATGTTTTCACTTGTTTACTGTCTGTTTCATCCACCAAAGGCTAAGCTCTCCAAGGGCTGGAATAAGACACCCGTCTTATCAGTCAACTGTCTTGTTCTCTGTATTTCTGGGGCCCCACTTAGGACAAGGTTAGTGCAAATCCTCTTTGGATGGATGGACTGTAAGGTCCTTAGCAGCAACAGTGCCAGCTTCAGAGGAGTCATCAACTCAACATACATGTGGATATGTATCAAGGGAATGAATGAATGTTCCCATTTCAGTGACAATTAACACCAAACGCTATGATCTTGATCATCATGTTCTTACTATCTTACTCTTGAGATCTCCCCTTTTCCCCAGAAAGCTTCCCCTTTACCTGGTTGTATGTGGGTCTACTGCTTCCTTGGATCTCTGGGCTTACATACAAAGCAGTACCAACCATCCCAGTCAGATGACCTGCATGGAAGAAGACAGAGAAACTTTTCTAATGAGAGAACTGAAGAGGTAAGGCAAATTTTTATTTAAAAGAAAAAAGGAGGGGACGGAGCTTCCTAGGAGAGAGGCATGATCTGTTAACTCTTCACTGCCTTCAGAGGAAGGCGCAGTACACACTTCACCAAGGGATTAAGTGGAAGTCACGTATGGCAGACTCTGTTCCACACCAGAGGTCTCTGCTCTTGTAGAGGGGTGGTGCAGAGAGAAGACCCCAGACGTCCCAGGTCATGAGGTAACCTCACATTACCATGTGGGGTCAAAGTGTAACCGTCTACCCATGACAGCCAATTATCTAACTGAAGCTCTAATTTCTTGACATTTCCAGGAACAGTTAAGACAGTGAAGAGGGGGAAAAAAATTAAAGCATGCTCCTGGTTTTGTTAATTTAATGGGTAATTGTAATTTGCTTTAGAATAAAATCTTTATGGATGAAGAACAGGTTTCAGATTTAAAAACCTGTATTGTATGGCATATTAAAAATTTTCTAAGAGAGCAGATCTTATGGTGAGTGTTCTTACCACAAAATTTAATAATAATTAGGAAGGCAGGAGGAAACCTGGAGGCTATGGATATGTTTATAACATAGATTGAGATGGTTGGTTTCATGAGTATATTTGTATCTCCAAGCTCCTCAGAGGTATACATTATATTTGCACAGCTTTTTATAGTAAAAAGAGAGAGAGAGAGAGAGAAAATCAAAGAAAACCCCTATGGTCTGCATTTTTTTTTTTTTAAGATTTTATTTATTTATTTGACAGAGACAGATCACAAGTAGGCAGGCAGAGAGGGAGGGGGAAGCAGACTCCCTGCTGAGCAGAGAGCCCAGGGGGGCTTGATCCCAGGACTTTGAGACCATGACCTGAGCCGAAGGCAGAGGCTTAACCCACTGAGCCACCCAGGTGCCCCTATGGTCTGCTTTTTAATCCACTAATTAAACATACAGTCTTCTGGATTTACCTGAGGGGTCTGATTTAATCGAGTGATCTGTCGTATCATCTTGCTTGCCGTCAGCCTAAAAAAATACAAGCCAGTCAAATATTACTATTAAAGTGTTATAATATTCCACAGAAATGGCCTCTCCATTTCTAATCAAGACTGACAGAAAACTTACCCACAGAAAACAGAATTAACTACAATAATGCTTTTTCTGCGCTCTAAATAGTGTCTGTTTGGTTAGCCTGCTAAAGCGGGACTCCCTGGAAACCCCACTGAGACCAAGAAGGAGAAGAATGGCACATCACTGAGTAACTACCCCTTCAGGGCAGAAAGCCCTGAAAGAGAAACCCATTTATTTTCACATTTGCAAATGCCAAAGCAGAAATCCATTGATTAGGAAGGTTCAGAGCATATTAACAACCACCACAAACTCACTTTCTAACTTCCCCGCTGCTGTTTGCTCATGTGGGGCCATGTTTACTCCTCTTTCCTAGAGGCTGGTCACCACAGCTTCTCCACTGTCACCACCAGCCCCTCTCAGGTAGCCCCGCCTCTCTCAGCTATATCCATGCTGGCACCATCTCACAGACCACCGAGTCACCACTCCACAGGGTCCTGTCACAGGCACCATCTCACATACCAACATCTCTCACGTTCTCAACAGCAGGCACTGTTGCAGGGGCTTGCTCTGTCCCCTCATTCTATCTGCCCAACAACTCTCGGAAGTAGGCTCTAGCATTAGGCATGCTGTACAGTTGAGGTACCGAGAGAGGTTAACTAACCTGCCCCAGGTCACACTGCCATAAAGGGGCAGGGAAAGGACTGTATGTAGCCCTGGTCAGGGGGCCTCTGCAGCCTGTGCCTCTATCTACTCACTATACTAGAGCCTCCGATGTTAGGTTAAATTCTTCCGTTTGGGGATCAAGACCCCATCATCAGGCCCTTCCTTGCTTGGTCTTAGAGCTCTTCAAAATGCCCTGCTGTTCTGCTCAGGACCAAACTCTCTGTCCCCCTTCTGTTTCCTCCCTCTCCACTTCTATCCTCACCTTCTAGTTTTGTCCCTATGGTTGTTCTATGACTGATCTAAATCTCTGACCACCCTTGGAATTAATGGCATGTACTAGAGATTTTGTGTCTATTAACTCCATCTTATGAAAAGACTCTTCCTTGGGCACTTAAGGCCTGCCACCTACAAGACACCCCCCCTCCAACTTTCCAGCATCGTCACAGCACCCCCAATGCTTCACAGTTTTAACCAACCAGACAACATGCTGGCCTCCCAACAGTCATGTCTGTTCACCCCAGGGCCTTTGCTTATGCTGTTCTTTCTCTCTTGGATCTCTCACCCTGGTCTGCCTTCAATCTCAGCCTGTTGGACTCTCACCCATCCTTTAAGGCCCATCTGAAATGCTTGTTTCTTTATACCATCTTTCTGGGTCCTTATAACCACATGTCAAGTTTCTCTTGCCTTTTGCTCTTATATCGCTATTTCTCTTACTTCACATTATTTTAGCTTTGCATGTTGAACAACTGTTCTATAATGATGTCTAAGATTGGTTCTTCTGGTGTTCCATGGTTTTTTGAGCTCTATTTCCTTAAATTAACAAAAAGCCCCTCAAGGGTAAAACATCAAGCCCAGTGCCTGGCAATGGTAGACCAAATGACCAAATTATTTCAAAAAGTATTATATGCCTTTGACCTCAGTATCATCCATAAACCAGTAATTTTATGTCTCTCAAGTGGAACATCCTCACTACAATGTATTTTTCCTTTCTAAGCCTAAAGGATCATTTGTGGCTCACCCCTTCAGACTTGCAGAATTTCCTGGGGATGAGAGAGCAGAGTTCGATCGACTCATAACCATGAAAGTATTACAAGACAGGATAATCAAGGCACACAGGTTCATTTTTTTAGGCATAGTCCAATCTGAAAAATACTCACAGTGAAGGCCAGATGGTCTGTTGCTAAACCAAAATCACCTATTTTCACGTGGTCATCGGAATCTAAAAAAATGTTGACAGGCTTCAAATCCCGGTGAATCATTCCCTGATGGCAGAGAAAAAAGAACTGTTTCCCAAGCATAGTTTATAGTTTACCTGTTTCCTAATCTCAAAGGACGACCTAATGCTGAGATGCAGAGGAGATTATCTCTCTCAGACTGGTCCAGGCTGTTTTGGCTTCTGCACTGTCTCCTGACCGTCCTGCCGATGACCTTGCCAACATCTCCCAGTCTACCTGCTGGTGGTCCTGGAGGAGGTCAAACCCAAATTGTTCCCTGGGGGCATCCAAGGGTTCCCTCCACCGGGTTCCCAATCTCTCTGTGGAATCACAAAATGCTGCTGTATCAACCCTCAGCTGTATCTGTGCTGGGAAGACACACACCATTTTCCTTCTCCTATTCTTCTCTTCACACTATTTCCCCTGCCTTGAAAATTCTTGTTTTCTCCTCTCATCTGAATTGTGTCAGGAATTCCAAGTGCCAACTCCCCTATGACGCCTTCCACAGCGATTCTAATTCAACCTGCATCCCCTGCACACACGTTTGTGCTCAATGATTAACTGTTACGTGAACTTGGCTTTCTCCCCTTCTTGATGGCAGCCTCATGATGCTTACTGTTTCTGACACTATAATATAGGAAATAATTTAAAAATAATAGAAACACCTTATTGTATGATCTCTTTACTGTTACGTGAAGATGAATTTGGGCTTCGTCAAAAAAAGAATAGTCCCTCTCAAGTATGGGGTCTGCTATATGCTTGTGACTATCTGCATTTCTAGATGTGGCAGAGCGTAAGATACCCAGCAGATCATCAGCAGAAGCTGAGCAAATGAGATGTAGAGAAGAGTGCATGTGGGGCACAGTTCTAGGACCCCAGGAGATATCACAGTAACAAAGTTCTAACGGCCATCATTAAAATTCATTTTGACTTCCAACCCTGCAAATCTTACTCCACCAACTCATTTGTAAACTAAACGTATGTAAATTATAGTCCTGGTTTTTCAGTATAAATATATGACAGTGTAAACATTTTAAGGTTAAAGAAAATTATGCAAAGGAAAAAAACATATTTACACTACCCAATGCATTAGATAATCCCATTTTTAAAATGTAAGCAGTGTTTCATCCTGAAGCTAAGTCCATTAGCATTTACATTGTCATGACAATTTCTAGCTTTATAAAATAACATTTTATACTATGTGGTGGGCTGTGTCTCCAGTCTCATCTCTACCCTTGTTAGATGACTTTCGGATTTCGCCATGGTCCTAGGAAGGACAGCACTAAGCCAAGTAGAATCAAATCACTGGGCCTGTATTCATCACACTCACTTTATTCTAAGTAACTGAAGTGATCACCCTTGCTTTTCGTATATGTTGAAACATTTCTGCTTAACTCAGAGGTTGGAAAACTCTTTTTCTAAAGGGCCAGATAAATATCTTACACGTTATAGGCCTCACAGTCTCTGTCACAACTATTCAGCCCCACAGCTGTAACGCAAACACAGCCATAGGCAATTTGTAAATAAACGAGCATGGTGCTGTTTGAGTACAACTTTATTACGGACACTAAAATTTGAATTTCACAGAATTTTCATGTGTCATGGAATATTCTTCTTCTTTTAATTTTTTTTTTTTTTTTTTTTACAATGCTTTACACATGTAAAAGCTGGGCACCTTGGTGGCTCAATTAGTTAAGTAGTTGACTATTGAGCTCAGCTCAGATCTTGATCTCAGGATTGTGAATTCAAGCCCTGCACTGGGCTCCACACTAGGTGTGGAGTCTACTTTAAAAAAAAAAAATGTAGGGGCGCCTGGGTGGCTCAGGTCATGATCCCGGGGTCCTGGGGTGGAGTTCCACTCCCTGCTTGGTGGGGAGCCTGCTTCTCCCTGTCCCTCTGCCTCTTCTCCTCCCTGTGCCCTGTCTGTTAAATAAATAAATAACATCTTTAAAAAAAAAA
>RCUC01118229.1:0-23303 GCA_003697995.1 Taxidea taxus jeffersonii
AAAAAAAAAAAAATCTACAGAGCAATTTTTAAAAACATTGAACAGGATTTAAAAATGGGCAGGAGACTTCAACAGGCCCTTCACATGAGAAAATATCCAAATGACTACTGAACATATGAAAACATACTTCATCAACAGTCGTCACAGTGAAATGGAAGATGTATTAATTATAAAATGAATCTCAACAAATTTTAGAATTGGTTTCAGAAAGACCACCTTTTCTGATCAGGATGCAATTAAATTGATAAAATACCAACAGATGAATAAGATAAACAAAAAGTAGCATATGTTTGGAGATTTAAAACCACATTTAAAATAACAGGTCAAAGAAGAAATCATATTGGAAATTTAAAGATGCTTAAACAGAAAAAAAATGAAAAAATGCATGAAAGTTTGGAGGAATACAACTAAAATGGTGCTTAGAAAGATATTTGTGTCATTGAATTCAAACATTATAAGAGAAGGAAGGATGAATTTTTGTGAGTTAAGCAGGTGGCTTCTTTAAAGAAAAATAGTCATTTGTGAAGAGGTTTGATCTCGTTTCAAAATCTTCAGGCCCTGCACTGTGATCTTCCTGTTGGGACTTGCAACAGCCTTCTTACAGCATCCAAGTTAACTCAGATTCTTTGCAAAGTATTTGCTCTATTGAGGCTCAAGGACCCAATACCAGGACTGTTGGTACTGCAGTTTGAACCAGCTAGACATAAATCCAATCTGGCGGCTTTCTCAGCCACTTGGCAAAATGTATTGGAGCAGGAAAATAGGAAATTAAAAATGCTGCCTCCATAATTCAAAAATCCCACTGTTGTCCCATGGTCTCTGAGGCTGTGGGCAAAAGATGAAATATCTTTTCTGTGACATGGGTGAACGTATCGTGACACGGTTATCCACTAAAGGCATAACTTCTGGAATGGGGCAGTGTCTTGTATTTTCACAGATTTTTATTTTCGAATGCTGGAAATATGGGTCAGACATGAGATCTTGGGGGCCTGCTGGCTCTGGGTCCAACTGTCATGCTGTTATCAATGTAGTAAATTAGAACACAACCCTGGAGAATAACAAGCCCATCAATCACGCGGGGCAAAGAACAAGAGCTCAATGCCCTGAGCCAGGAGAGTACATGTGTACTGCTGTCCCTATTGGATGAAAGCAAACACTTCTAATATTTTCTCCAATTATTTGTTTGTATTAAAAACAACATTACCCTTCATAACTCATTTTCTACACTTCCTTCAAAATGGGTTGTTGCAGGGTGACCAGCGGCTCGGTCAGTAGAGTGTGTGACTCTTGGTCCTCATTTTGGCGGTAGAGATTACTTAAAAAATGAAAAAATAAAATGTTTTCTATTTCCCCTAGAACAACTCAGAGGGCTCATGGGCCCAGATGGCCACAAGTAATAACATTTTGCCACAATGTACAATGCGCTGCAATGATTCTCTTTTGCTTCTCATTCTTATAACCGATACTGTGTCCTCCACAAATCCTGCAGTCCACTCTGTGGTTATGATTTCTAAATCCAAGTTGTTATGTGGCAAGCAATAGAAACTAATTTAAGCAATATTGAAGAATTTATGCAAGATTCTGGAGAGCAGCCAGCATCAAAATAAAAGATGAACAAAGGGGCGTCTGGTTGGCTCAGGCGGTACAGCATGTTTGCCGGCAATTTTATTGTCTAGATCTGGGGTTTGAGAGTTCGAGCCCAACACTGGGCATAGAGTTTACTTAAAAAAATAAATAAGTAAGCGATGAACAATGAATCCTTGGGGAGGACAGGAACCAGTGCAGTTTCAGGGAAGTCACGGACCTGCAAATGACTCAGCTAAAACTACCTTTCCTCCCAGGGTGTGTCTGTTTCAGAGTCAAATTCTAGGAGAGAGAATAGACTGATTTAGGATTATACAAATAAGAACAAATGCCTAAAGGAAATAATATTGGGCAGGGCAAAATAACATATTATATAACACAATAATAACATAATAATGCAATAGCATAATAATATATTCAGATACAAGTCCAGTTTGGGATGTTTGCAACATTTAAAAAAATATTTTATAGAGAGAAAGAATGTGTGTGTGCATGTGCATGAGGGAGGGGCAGGCGGGGGGTAGAGAGAGAGAGAGAGAGAGAATCTTAAGCAGACTCCATGTCTAGCACAGAGCCCCATGTAAGGCTTGATTTCACAACCCCGAGATGATGACCCAAACTGAAATTAAGAGTCAGATGCTTAACCTACTGAGCCACCCAGGTGTCCCTGGACATATAAAAAGTTTAGAAAATGGAGAGATGGGAACACATCATGTCCCACCAACCAAAGATATTTACTGTTACTCTTTTTCTAAATAATATTTTCCTCAATATATTAGAAAAAATATTGTAGATACTTTGAAACCATCCAAATATATATAACAGATTACAAATGCCAAATAAACATGTAAATAGACATAAACAACCTTATGCTTTGGTGGTATTCATACTTCCATTAAAATTTTTTAAAAAGTTAAGGGTTTTTTTGTTGTTGTTGTTCTCACTATAAACATATACATGTGGGTTACAGCGCAGAAACATAGGCAACATAAAGCAAACATTTCCTGGAAGTCTGACAAGCATCTGATCACAGATACTCAGTTGAGGCTCCTATTTGCTGGGAACCTAGCGGGCAGTTTGGTCCTGGGGTCTGTATGATCTAGAACCATTCTGATTATTACTCCTAGCCTACTGTCATAAGAATCATGCCCAGTTAGTTTTTTAGGTGTCTCCTCTGGCTATTGCCTAGGATCCTATTAACCTCATTGAAACCAAGGAGCTCATTTCAATGGCAGAATCACCTATCTACATCTCCTGACTACTGAAAACAGTCACTGTAGCACTTGGAAAATTCTGACCCATCTCTTACCATTGTACTTTTTCTTTTTTAAGATTTTATTTATTTATTTGGAGAGTGAGTGGGGGAGGGGAAGAGGGAGGAAGAGCATGTTTTTCTTTTTTTGAAGATTTTCTTTATTTGACAGAGAGATCACAAGTAGGCAGAGAGGCAGGCAGAGAAAGAGGGGGGGGGAAGCAGACTCCCCGCTGAGCAGAGCCTGATGCAGGACTCGATCCCAGGACCCTGAGATCATGACCTGAGCCGAAGGCAGAGGCTTAACCCACTGAGCCACCCAGGCACTCCAAGAAGAGAATCTTAAGCAGGCTGCCTCCCATGACCTGATATAGTGAGCTGAGAGGAAACCAAGTGGAATGCATAACCAATGAAGCCACCAGGCGCCCCCACTGTACTTTCCAATGCTGTAACAGGGAAAATGTATTTAGAGTTCTCTTATTGTGCATTATTAAAGGATGAGTGAATAGATGCATCTGATAAATCTAATCTAGCATTCTTATCTTCCTTTATTTTATAAAAAGGAATTACTGCAACTTCGTTCCATTTAGTGTTGGTCACCACTGAATTAGGTTTCAGATAACGGAGTAATAAAACTATTAAAATCACTCCCATCTGCTTGAGCACCTATTAGCAAATTTGGTTCTGTCTAAGGTTCTTCCCTTTTCCCTAATCTAACACTCTCACAATGCATTACTTGGGTATTCCTCAGGGGTTTGGCATAGAAATGAACAGAAGTCTTTTGTTTTATGAGCTTTCTCCTTTAGGGAGGAAGGAGCCTTTTCCCATTAGGGTTTGACTTTGTAATTGACTCCAGGTGCCTGCTGGGATGTTACCATAAACTGTAGACAGAGGCAAAGGAAAGTGATGGGAAAAGGCATGAGGCAATTTGGCCACCTCTTATAAGGTAACCATCTGAGGCAAGGTCGTTATTTGATCTCCAAGCAAAGCAGAAACAACTTCATCAGATGTGTGGAGTGAGAGATTACACGTCTGCTTGCCAAGAATGCTCAGTGGAATGTGCAGCAATCTAAATTATCCAAATTCTCCTCTGTGTCAATTCCTGGGGTCTTCCATTCTATTCCAATTAGTGTCCTAATTTTGCATGAGGTCTGGTGATACTGTAAAAAAAACAACAACACCCAACTTTTTTTGTTGTTGTTTTAAAGATTTATTTATTTATTTTAGAGGGAGAGCACATGTGCATGCAGTGGGGAGGGGCAGAGGGAGAGGGAGAGAGACTCTCATGAAGACTCCCCAGTGAGCACAGAGCCTGATGTGGGGCTCGATCTCATGACCACGAGATCATGACCTGAGCTAAAACCGAGTGTCAGATGCTTAACTGACTGAGCCACCCAGGTACCCCTGTAAAAAGTGATTTAGCCCTGCAATTTTGCAAGCCACCAGATCAAAATTTGAGTTTGATTATCTGTGACGTCAGTTCTGAGGGAGTAACCTAAAGTTCTTTTAGCACAGTTAAAGACAGCTCCCGATTCTCTATGGTGAGCCAAGAATTTTTATCTTAAGTCTGTTACTAGCCTGCTTTAAAGTTTTTCAGCACTGAAATAAGGAACGAGCCACCTGTCACTCAGTCTTCCTTCTTCAGGCACTTCATTACAGTCAGCCGAGGTAATAATTTGAGCAAGCCTTGACTCTCCATGCCATAGTCTACCCAGGAAACACTCTCACTAATTTTGTGCCTTCAGATCCCACTAAGTTCAATAATCACTTCCTTGAGGATCTGTGCCCTGAAACTGTTTCTCGTAGCAATTTCTGTGCCAATCAGAGTTTTTCTTTGTAACTATATTATCCATTCTAATTAGTTTATCAGAAAAGGAATTTGTTTTTTAATTTTTAAAATTTTAAAAACTTTTATTTTTTATTTTAAAAAATATTTTATTTATTTGACAGTGAGAGACACAGTGAGAGAGAGGGAACACAAGCAGGGGGAGTGGGAGAGGGAGAAGCAAGCTTCCCACTGAGTGGGAGCCCAATGCAGGGCTTGATCCTAGGACCCTGGGATCATGACCTGAGGTGAAGGCAGACGCTTAACAACTGAGCCACCGGGCGCCCCCTTTTAATTTTTTTTTATTAACATATATAATGCATGATTTGCCCCAGGGGTACAGGTCTGTGAATCATCAGGCTTACACATTTCGCAGCATTCACCATAGCACATACCCTCCCCAATGTCCACAACCCAGCCACCCTATCCCTTCCCTCCCACCCACCAGCAACCCTCAGTTTGTTTTGTGAGATTGTCTGTTAGGGTTTATCTCCCTCCCGATTCCATCTTGTCTCATTTTTTCCCTGCTTTCTCCCATGACCCCATGCCCTGCCTCTCAAACTTCTCATATGAGAGAGATCATATGAAATTGTCTTTCTCTGATTGACTTATTTCCCATAGCATAATACCCTCTAGTTCCATCCATGTCATTGCAAATGGCAAGATTTCATTTCTTTCGATAGCTGCATAGTATTCCATTGTATATATATAGCACATCTTCTGTATCCATTCATTTGTTGATGGGCATCTAGGTTCTTTCCATACTTTGGCTATTGCTCTATAAACATTTGGGTGCACATGCCCCTTTGAATCACTACATTTGTATCTTTAGGGTAAATACCCAGTAGTGCAATTGCTTGGTCGTAGGGTAGCTCTATTTTCAACTTTTTGAGGAACCTCCATACTGTCTTCCAGAGTGGTTGCATAGGCTTGCATTCCCACCAACAGTATAGAAGGGTTCTTTTTCTACATCCTTGCCAACATCTGTCGTTTCCTGACTTGTTAATTTTAGCCATTCTGGCTGGTGTGAGGTGGCTATGACTGTGGTTTTGATTTGTATTTCCCTGATACCGAGTGATGTTGAGCATTTTTTCATGTGTCTGTTGGCCATTTGTCTTCTTTGCAGAAATGTCTGTTCATGTCTTTCGCCCATTTATTGATTGGATGATTTGTCCTTTGGGTGTTGAGTTTGATAAGTTCTTTATAGATTGTGGATACTAGCCCTTGATCTGATATGTCATTTGCGAATATCTTCTCCCATTGTTTTGATTGTCTTTTGGTAGAAAAGGATTTTGTTAAGGGGTTTTGGACGGGTCTCCTAAATTGAAGGAGTAATTTTAGTAAGAGGAAGATGCTTTTGACCCGAGCACAAACCTTGAAATCTAGTCATATGACCTCATACTTAGAGATTATCCTGAAAATGCAGCTGTTAGATCTCCCTACCCCCTCAAACACCGGAAAACATATTTAAGAAGTAAACTCTGGTCTTCACTGATAATTCTCTAAAGGGTAGTATACTGCCAACTGACTCTGATTACATTCACTCACTCACACAAACACACAGACACATCTATCTATATATATTTGAGTATAGTTGACATATAATGTTACATTAGTTTCAGGTGTACAGCATAGTGATTCAACAAGTTTATGCATTATGCTGGGCTCACCATAAGTTTAGCTACCATCCGTCACCATTCAAGTCTATTACATATCATTAACTATATTCCTCATGCTGTCCTTTTATTCCCATGACTGATTCATTCCATAACTGGAAGCCTGTATCATCCACTCCCATTCACCCATTTTGGTTATATTAACATTTAAAAAACATTTTCTGTGATAGCCATCAGTAAGATTCTTTCTTTATTCCTCTTTCTTTCTTTCAGAGAGGGAAAGAAAGTACGGCAAGGGTCAGAGGGATAGGGAGAGAGAGAATCTTAAGCCCCAATGTGGGTCTCCATCTCATGACCTGAGCCAAACAAGAGACTGATGCTTAACTGGGGGAGCCCAGGCACCCCCATCAGTGAGATTCTTAAGTATCTGGGTCTATTAGTTATCTACATGCAGATAATTTTTCTGGGGTCTTCTGTGCTATCCATAGCTTGTGATTTCTATTCTTAGGCATCCAGAAAGGTTTGATTTCTCAAGGAATTCTTATTTTGAATTTTATCTTTGTGCCTCTTGGTAGAATTGAAAGGAAAAAATATTCCAAGTGATACCGTGGGCCATTGTTCCTTGAGTTCAAGATCCTCTTAGTTCACTTCTAACCCTAGTTTATGGTGAATATCATCTCCATACATATGGACATATGAATGTAACAAACATTATCATAGGTTTTCTACAATGACATGGTTTAAGTAAAGAAAAGGGAAAAAAATTATGTAAGATACAACAGCAAGGAAATAGAGGTAGAGCCGACAGTTCTTGTTTCTGCAGCTAGTTTTGAGGCTATAACTGGCATTTCTCTCTCTCACCACATATTTCACATTTTGGCTATCTGGCTAACCCTGTGGCTGGCTGAAGTGTTTTGCTTAACAGTGCCACTTCCATCTTTATTTCCGTGGGGCTTAAATTCTTAAATCCTTAGTGGTCCTGCCTGTAAAGGGCTGTGATAGTCTACTGATAATTTTGATCACTGCACACAGTATACAACAAAGGATGCCTGAAATACTATTCTAACTGTACTTCTTCCAGCACCTATTGTGAAAGAGCAATCCTATTTCTTTCTTTCTTGGGGGAGCAGAGGGAGAGGGAGAGAGGGAAGCTCAGCGGGGTGCATGGAGCCTGAAGTGGGGCTCGATCTCACAACTCTGAGATCATGACCTGTGCCCAAAATCAAGAATTGGATGCTTAACCGACTGAGCTGCCCAGGTGCCCCAATCATATTGATAGTCAAGATCAGTTAATATATTTGCCCCTGCCCTCCACTGCCTCACTATTTACTGCTAGATTGCTCAACCTCTGTGCTATTGCAATTTTGGATAGTCCTGTGTTGTGGCATTGTTCTGTGCATTATAAAATGCTTAGCAGTATCCCTAGCATCTATTCACGAGATGCTAGGAGGAGCCCTGGCATCCCACTACCTAATTGTGACAACCCAAAAGGTCTTCAGCCATTGTCAAATGTCTCTGGCAAGGAAAATCACCTTTTCTTGGGAATCACTGGTTTAGTCGTTTGAAGGGCCCCAAAGGGACAGGTGAGAGTCTCTGTCCAGTTTTCCCAATCAATGCCCCTCTCTCAATACTATCACTTCTTAACCAGTGAAGCCTATGCTTAGAATGTTGAAGATCCTCCAAATAGCAGTGATGTCAGAAATGGTGAAGGACAATTTACCACTAGAGTGTGAAGGGCTAATTTACGCAAGGAAGGGATGCCGGGAGGAACAAAGTAATAAAAGTTCACTGCACCCATTTTACACTAAGCAGTAAACTTGTTATTGAAAATGTGAGTTATATGGAGAGGAGGGGAAGAAAAATCCCCATATTCAACATTCAAAGACAAACAATATATTTCTAAATAACATTTTCTCCCTTATCATGAATATAATGCATACTTATAAAACAAGATCCTACTCACACTCTTTACAAAAAGTGTAAGGTTCATAGAATAAAGCTAACAAAAACTATCAGGAACCTAGGAATGAATCTAACCAAAGTTAAGTAAAATTCTATTCATGGATAACATAAAAAAAGTAATAAATCAAGAGATAGCGTATAACCATAGTTTACAGAACAGAAAACTCACTGTCATAAATTCTTCCCCAATTAGTATATATACTCAGTGCTCTTTAACAGAGGAAGAGGGTTTTTCATATAACTTAGTAGGTCAATTAAAAATGGAGAGAAACCATATGACCTAGCCATTCTGCTCCTCAGTGTATACCCAAGAAAGGTGAAAGCATATATTCACACAGAGACTTGTAGGCAAAGGTTCATTATTCATAATAGCCCAAAAGCAGAAACCAAAATGTCCATCAACTGATAAATAGATATATAAAATGTAGTACATCTTTAAAATGGAATGTTATTCAGCCATGTAAAGGAACGAAGTACTGATACACACTATGAGGTAGATGAACTGTGAAAACGTTCTGCTACATGAAAGCTAGGCACAAAAGACCACATGCTGCATGATTCCATTTGTATAAAATATCCATAATAGGCAAATCCATAGAGGCATAAAATGGATTAGTGGTTGCCAGGAACTGAGGAGGGAGGATGGGAAGGGACTGCTAAGGGACATGGTTTTTTTTCTGGGATGACGAAAATGTTGTGGAATTAGGTAGTGATTGGTTGTACCATCTTGTGAATCCATGAATTCACTGAATTACACACTTTTAAGGGATGAATTTTATAGTATGTGAATTATATCTCAATTTAAAAAATTGCTAAAAGTGATATGAAAGAGTACAAGTATATATACACATGTAAATGTATACAGAAGGGATAGAGGAAGGGCATAGGGATATAGAAGGAATACAGGAAGTGCCATGAAGGACATGACGGCATTTTAGATAGGATTGCTAGGAACTTATGTCTCTAGATAGATTCTACTGCTGCTCTAGCAAATGATCACAAACTCGTGGCTTAAGGCAACACAAATTTATTACCTTATAGTTCTAGCAGTCAGATGTCAGAAATGGATCAAAAATTTTATTGGGTTAAAATCAAGTGTTTGGGGCGCCTAGGTGGCTCAGTGGGTTAAGCCTCTGCCTTCGGATCAGGTCATGATCTCAGGGTCCTGGGATAGAGCCCCGCATCGAGCCCTCTGCTCGGCCGAGAGCCTGCTTCCCCTCTCCCTCTGCCTGCCTCTGCCTACTTGTGATCTCTGTCTGTCAAATAAATAAATAAAATCTTAAAAAATAAATAAAATCTAGTGTTTGCAGTGCTGCATTCCTTCCTGAAGCTCTAGGGAGGAATCTGCTTCTTTGCTGGTTTCCAACTTCTTGAGGCTTTCTGCATCTGTTGGATCAAGACCTCCAGCCAACAATCTCATCATTGTTACTTCTCCTACTGTCTTTATCTTGTTTTCTGACTCCCCTGCCTCCGTCATTCACTTGTAAGTACGCTTCTGATTACATTGGGCCCACCTGGATAATCCAGAATAATTTCCCAATCTCAAGATCCTTAATTTAATTACATCTACAAAGTCACTTTTGCCATTAAAGTAACATATTTACAAGTTCCAGTGATTAGGATGAGGATATCTTTGATTTTTTTAAATTTAAATTTAGTTAGGTAACATACAATTCAATATTGGTTTATCACTTAGATAAAACACCCAATGGTCATCAGAAGTGCCCTCACTGAAATCCAATATTCTATTGTACATATGTATCACATCTTCTTTTTCCATTCATCAGTTGATGGCCGTTTGGGCTCCTTTCATAATGCTACTGTAAACATTGGGGTGCATGTACACTTTCAAATCTGTGTTTTTCTATCCTTTGGGTAAATACATAGGGTAATTCTACTTTTAGCTTTTTGAGGAAACTCCATACTGTTCTCCAGAGTGGCAGCACCAGTTTGCATTTCCACCAACAGTGCAAGAGGTTTCTCTTTTCTAGGATGTGGACATCTTTGGAGGGCCATTATTTGGGTTACCACAGAAGGACCCAATGAGAAGTTGCCATTTTCAGTGAGGAAATGAAGAAAAGAACAAGTCTGGAAGAAATTTGTTGAAAGAGTCATTCATGCTAAGAGAACAGTAGGTGCTAAGGCTTTGAGGCAGGACCATGTCTAGGCTGTTTGAGAACAGAAGGTCAAAGAGGATGGAGCAGAGGTAGCACATGGTAGATGAGAACAAGGTAATGTGGTGGTGGTTAGGGCCAACTATGTAGGGTCTTGTAACAGTTTTGACTTTTTCTCTGTGTAGAGGAGTATCCTTACAGTTTTAAGTAGAGGAATAACATCATCTATATTTTAACAGCGTCACTGACTGCTGTGTGGAAAAAATACTGAAAGTGGGGCAAAATTGAAAACAGGACACCAGTGTGTATCAGTTATCTATTGCTGCAAAACAAACTACCCTAAAACTTAAAGACTTTATATATATATATATATATATTTTTTAAGATGTTATTTATTTGACAGAGAGAGACAGCAAGAGAGGGAATGCAAGCAGGGAGAGGGGGAGAGGGAGAAGCAGGCTTCCTGCTGAGCAGGGAGCCCGATGCGGGACTCAATCCTAGGACCCTGGGATCATGACCTGAGCTGAAGGCAGACACTTGACAACTGAGCCATCCAGGCACCCCAAACTTAAGGGCTTTAAAATGACTTTGTTTTTCATGATTCTGTGGGTTGGATGCATGGTCCTTTTGCTCTATGGTGGTGACCGCTGGCGTCATCATCCTGTTGCATTCAGGAGGGAGTTCAGCCGGGGCTGGAAGGTCCTAGAAAGCTTTCCTCACATCACTGGCAGCACAGTTGGGTTGGCTGTGAGGAATGGAGCTGGTCAGGCCTCCCTCTCCAATAGAATAGTCAGACGTCTTACATGGTAGCTTATGGTTCCAAGAGAGCTAAAATGGAAGCTGTCGGGTCTTAGAGGTCTAGGCTTGGAATTGATGCATTACCACTTCCTCCATATTCTATTAGTCAAAACAAGTCAAAAAGACAACTCAGGGAGTGCCTGGGTGGCTCGGTGGGTAAAGCCACTGCCTTCAGTTCAGGTCATGATCCTAGGGTCCTGGGATCAAGCCCCACATTGGGCTCTCTGCTCAGCGGGGAGCCTGCTTCCCCCTCACACTCCACCTGCCTCTCTGCCTACTTGTGATTTCTCTTTCTGTCAAATAAATAAATAAAATCTTTAAAAAAAAAGCCAACTCAGTTCAAAGGGGAGAGAAAACTGACTATGTCTGGATGAGGAGGACTGACATCTATATTCAATTAGAAGAGTACTGCAGTATTCCAGGTGTGAGATGACAGGAGCTTGGGTAAGGGGAAAACAATTTGGGGAGGTGGCTGTAACATGAACACATGCTAAGGGTAGAACCAACAGGATATAGTAGGGATTAGTGGCTTAGTCTGCTTGCACTGCCATAAAAGAATACCATAAAGTGGGTTGCTTAAATAACAGAAATTTCTTTTCTCATACTCTAGAGGTTAGAAGTCCAAGATCGTGGTTCCAAGGTGGTCAGGTTGTGGTGAGACCTCTCTTCTGGTTTGCAGATGGTCACCTTCTGCTGTGTGTGTCCTCATATTGCCTTTCCTTGGTGTATGCACAAGGAGAAAGAGATCATTCTCTCCCTTTTTTTATAAGGTCCCTAGTCCTATCAGATTAGGACCCCACCCCATGAATTTACTTAACCTTAATTACCTCCTAAAACCCCTATCTCCAAAGACAGTCCAATTGAGGGTTAGGGCTCCCATAAAGCAATTTGGGGGAATGCAATTCAGTCCATACAAACAGGATGCAGAATGTGAATGACAGAGGGGTCGAAGATGACTCTAGTTTTTCAGTCTGATACAACTGGAAAAAGAGATTTACAGTAACTCAAATAGGGAATAATGCTAAAGAGATGGGTTTTGGGGGCCTGGGGTGTTCAATTCTGGACGTGTTCATTTTGAGATAAATATCAGATACTCAAGAGATAGGTGAATAAGATAATGGGTTATGGGTTTGGACTGGATATGAATTTTCTGGAGCAGAGACATAAAGTGGGGTTTTATTAGATTATTGATGGCATTTAAAACCATCAGAATGAAATCAACATGTCAATAAGTGTAACAGAGAGGAAGTCTTTTAAGCAGTTGATTGTTGAGTTTGGGGAGATGAGGATGAGCAACAGAGGATTGGGAATAGGCTAGGGAGGGAGAAGGAGGGCCAAGAGAAGTGGTATTTGGAAGTGGCACCAGGAATAACTTTGTTAAATGCTGCTTATAGGTTGTGAGATGCGGAGTAAGTATTGATCACGAGATTTAGCAATGTGGAAGTCATTAGTGATATTGGTAGCAGCAATTTATAAGCAGCCATAGCCTGATTAGAAATAGACCAGAAGAGTGGGAATACAGGTAGTATAAAGGTTTTACTGCAAAGCGGTGGAGAAAAGGTGGGTAGGTTGGGAGGTAGAAGTGGTCAGGAGATTCTTCACTTGATCTTAGCCAGAAGATTCTTAAGATGGATGATATGATAGAGAGCAAGAGTGTATGGTGATGGGAATGATGCAGTAGAGATCAGAAGAAAAAAAAAATAATATAGGAGAGAAAAGGGAGAATTAGTAGCAGACACAAGGAAGAGAAAATACTCCAGCTCTTTGTATGGCCCACTTGTTCACTTCCATTAGATCTATGGCGACACGCCCCTTTCTCAGTGAGGTATTTTCCAGTTGCCCTATTTCAAGGGCAACTCACTCTCACCCCTGGCAACGCTATCCTTCATCTTTTTCTTTCCTTCATTTTATTATTCTTGATAGCAACGATCACTTTCTAGCGCTATATACTTTTTTTGTCCTTGCCTGTCTCATCTCACTAGAAAATAAACTTTATGTGAACAAGGATCCACAATCCTTAGAACAGTACCTGTGACATGATGACAGGTGCTCAATAAATATTTGTTGAATCATTAAGAAAACAGTTGTGTCCTCTATGGTACAAATCACATTGCCAGGCATAAATTAGGCATGGAAATATTTGTTGAAGATTATCAGATCTGTAAGGTTAAAGTACTCTTTACATCTTTTAAATTATAGATTATTAAAAGTAAGTTTAAGCCACATTGTTTCATGTTCTTCCTTAATGACACTTAAGTATGTCTATATATCTACATGTATATACCTACAGGGTTTGAAATGAATGTTTCCCATCAGTCTTTCAAAAAATTTTCTTAACAGTTTCACTGAGATAAAATTAACTTATTTACAATTCATTCAAAGTGACAAATTCAATAGTTTTAAATATATTCACAGATACATGCAACCATCATCACAATTTTAGAACATCTTTATCACCTAAAAAAGAAACCCTATGTACCTGAGCTATCCTTCAATTCCTTCTCCCACACCCATGCCTCTCAACCCAAGGAACTGTAAATCTACTTTGTCTAGATCTGTGTATTCAAAACATCTCAAATAAATGGAATCATATAATACGTGATCTTTGTGATGGGCTTATTTTACTTAGTATGTTTTCAAGGTTCATTCATATTGTAGCAAGCATAGTATCTCATTCCTTTTTATTGCTAAGTAGTATTCTATTGTAGAGATGGTCCACACTTTCTTTACCTAATTTATTTATTTTATTTTAAATTTACGTAAAATAAGTTTTACATTTATTTTACCTATTTCTTTACCACATTTTGTTTTCCTTTGTTGCTGGACATTTGGCTGGTTTCCAGATTTCTACCTCTTCATTATTGTAAATAGTGCTGCTATGAACCTTCATGTACAAGTATATACCTATTAGTGGAATTACTGGGTCATGTGCTAATTCCATGTTTAAATTTCTGAGACTGCCAAACTTTCTTCCTACAGTGAATGCACCATATTACATTCCTACCATCAATGAGAGTTCCATTTTCTTCATCTCTCCTCTAACACTTGTTACTTACTTAAAAAAAACAATTTTTAAAAAAATTATAGCCATCCTCCTGATTGTGAAGTGGTATCTCATTGTGGTTTTGCCCATCCCTTCTTATTCCCTCAAATACCAGTCCCCTCTCCAGTAAAGAACCAGAAGGAAAATCATTTTCTCCTACTACATCCTAGAATTGCTTGAAAAATAAACCTGTGTATTGGTATGTGTACACTTCACAATACTACTTCAGATCCTATAGATAGCTTCTAAATATTATGTTTATTTTTAAAATGGTCACTCAAGATTCTGACAATTTCCCATAAGACCCCCCCAACCAGAATTTATTTAACAACTATGTAATAAGATAAAGGCTAAAACAGAAATATCTTGAGAAGCTGTATTTCTTCTCTTGGTTGATTATATGATTTTTTAAAAAAAGATTTATTTATTTATTTGACAGAGAGATCACAAGTAGGCAGAGAGGCAGGCAGAGAGAGAGAGAAGCAGGCTCCCTGCTGAGCAGAGAGCCTGATGCGGGACTCGATCCCAGGACCTGAGATCATGACCTGAGCCGAAGGCAGAGGCTTAACCAACTGAGCCACCCAGGCGCCCCTGATTATATGATTTTTTTAAAACCTCAATCCAATTCTGATATCAGATTTTTTTTTCCTATGAAGGTCGGAAATGTGAGGATTTATAAAAACAGGTGCCTGGACAGCTTACAGCTTTATTCAGAGTCAAGTGTGGGCAATTAGAATGCAACAAGAGAAAGGAGAACCTTTCCAAAAAGTAAGGACTTACCGAAAATGTTTACCTTCCGCTTCCCAACTTGGGGTGGTAGTTTTCCTTTAAAAACAAACAAAAATATGTTTTGCCAAATACCAAAACTATGTGAGTGCCTCTGAAGTCACAAAACAAGGAGACAAGGTGGAGATGCTTTCCGCAGGTTACCAGAGGTTCAAAGGCATTTCCTGACAAAGGAGCAGCTACAGATGGGTCACCTGCCGAAACTGCATATGCAAATACGTGTCGGGAAAGTGTCCCCGGGATTCACCTCGTTTGGTTACTTTAAGAAGTCACTATGGGTTATGAAACTTTGTGTTCTAATCCTAACAGGTATGGGAAGCAGTGAAAAGCAGTTCAAGTAACACGGCTGTAGTTAAACACTCCAACAGGAGTGGTGGCTGGAGAAAGAAATAGGGCTGATCTAGGTTTTGGACAGTTGAGGTCTTCGGAGCTGCTATTCCAGTAGAATTAGATAAAAAATACCCTTTTCTCAGACCGTGGTAAAATAAATATTAACTCTAAAGATGTTCATAAATTACTGGCTAAAGATGTTCATAAATTACTAGAGGGAGTCACACGAAAATGATTCTATTTATATCAGAGGGTTCCCCCCCTCAATTTAACCAATAAAGGCGGATACTGGTGGAGGTCAGCAGGCTCAGACTTCCCACAAACTCAGAATTATTTGCCCCAAATCTACAAAGCAAGAGTCCTGAGCAGCCTATTTCATACACAAGGAATTTGTTTAATCAGTTCACGTATTCGAAGAGCTGCAAAGAAACGGGTGGTGGTGGCTACCCTCTTGCTTCCGAGTTGGGAGAGACTCCGGAGTTTAGCCAGAGCAGAAAACCTTCCCAGGACACACCTGTCTCCGGCTTGAAAATACCGCCGTGTTCTAGCCTAACCGTTTCATTTACTATTCCTTTGTTCCTAAATTATAACAAGGAGGAATTAACAAGGACGGTGTGTACACTACGTGCCCACAACACGGAGATTATTCCGAGACAGCGTAATACAACGTACCTGTGTTTTCCCCACTAGGCCTAGGCTACCCAAACTACCAAGCCTTACCCTGCGTCTGTATCTAGAAGATGTCGAATGGCTACTTAGTTACCCATCAACCTCATCCTTCGAGAAACACTTAAGGAGGCTTACAAGCGCTATGGGTTCGGGGGCGGGGGGCTTACAAAATGGAGAAAGTCTAAGAAAATATGGCAGTACCTTCCCCAAATAAAAAGCACGCGACTTATTGGCGCACACCTGTTGTTACCAACCTCTCGCCCTTCCTTTTTGGAGCGCGACGCTGGGAGAAGGCTATGAAAGCTACTATTTAATTGAGCATTTACTTTGCGAAAAGGACACTCTTCAGTGAGCCTTAGTATTGACTCATTTGGTCCTCGAATAAGCCTAGGACGCAGGTACTCTTCTATCCCTATTTCACAGATCAGGAAACTGAGGACAGAGGTCAACTCTCCTCAAGGTCGCCCACCCAGTCCGTGACGGAGCCAGGAGAAACAGTGGAAAGTGAGACCCCGCGGAGGAGGAAGCGCAGAGGGGGAACAGCGGCTGAGACGCGGCAAGGGAGAGCAGGGGGTGCGGGGGACAGGGGGAGGAGCATAGAGGGCGGGCTTTACCTACGTCAGAACGCCACTAATGCCATCCACTTACTGATTTGCATATCCCCATCACTTTACCTGTTAGCGTCACCGCCAGGAATGGGAAGTTTAAACTCCCAGCTCCGTAGGGTTCGGCCTCGATTCAGAGAAGACCTTCCCATAGGCGACCGAGGTCTCGCTCCTTCCTCAGCCTGGTCGGGAGAGCCAGAGGGCCGGCTCCTGCAGGCGAACTACAATCCCCACTACTCCCCGCGCGGAAGGTTGGGTCCACGGTGCGGGAACGCGGGAGTGTTCCAAAGGTGCCTTGAGAGGAAAAACAAACAAACAAACACGTACATCTTCCGCCGCTTTTCTACCTTCATACAGGCCTCGCCTCCATCATCTGTTTTATTAACAGACTGTGCAGTAAAGCGTGTAGAGTCGCTCTGTCTTCAGGCACAGCAGAGGGCAGGCATGACCAAGGCGCGCGGGCGCGAGGTCCTCGGGCCGCGCGCGGGGCGGAGCCAGTGGCGGCGGGGCAGGGACGCAGGCCGGAAGTGTGCGAGGGCGGAGGAGAGGCGTGAGTGGTTGCGGGCGCGCGCTTCCGGCCAGGGTGTCGACGTCGGCCGGCTGCGAAGGGGTTCTCGGCGGGCTCTCCGGCTAGCACCTTACGCACCCCTCTGGCTCCAAGGCTTTCAGTCTCCGCTCCTCTCGCCGTAGGCCCTGAGGACATGAGCAGCAAAGAAGGTGGCGTCCCCAGCGGCGCGGGGCGTTATTTATTCCAAGGGGGAGAATCTCCATCCTTTTTTCGGATTTTCCACCGCTCTTCACCCTTGAGGGATGCCCGCTCCCTTTGCACGCTCGGGGGGACTTGGGGGGCGGGGGGGGGCGGCCTCGGGGCGGCCCCGGTGATTTCCCGGCCACATCGTTCTCTTTACACATCGCTTTTTTTCCCCCCTTAAATCCTCGAGTTGTGTTTTTTAATCTTAGTTCTGTAATTGCTCCACCTTGTGCCAGACCGGGGAAGCCATTGGTGGAGGCCCGGGTGAGTTGAGCCTCAGGTTTGGGGGAAGAAAGGCAGGGCTGATGTTCTGGCAGTCCGCCGAGAAAGCCTCGGAGGCGAGGGCCCCGCGGGCGCTGGTTTGAAAGGAAGGGGTTAGCAGACCTGACGTTTGTCACCTCTTGGTGGAAGAGCCCGCTCCAACTTCTTTCTCCTTTTCTACGTAAGGCTCAGGAGGGTTCAGGAAAAGGAAGCATGACAATTTCCCACATAACCAGAGAAGAGAAGGGAAGGATGTTAATTCATCTTCACCCGTGATGTTGGCCTTCAAATGTAAGTTCCCTGTCATGGAAGTTAGCGAGGGGAAGAGAGCGGAAGCGGGTGTAGCAGGATGGTTTAGACGTGCTGTGCACACACAGAAAAACAGCCATCAGAATGGAAGAGGTGCCCGTGTGGCTTTTTTAAAAGTTTTTTATTTTTCCTGGAGGTTTGCTGTGGTGCTGGGTCTGCCATTAAAGTGGAGATCACTCGAGTGTTGACTCCCCACCCCCCACCCCCGCATTACAGTTCTACAGGTAAAGGTTAATTCACATCAGAAACCCGACATACAAATATGTATCTGCTGTATGTAAGTCAGGTGTAGAAATACACATACGTATTTAATTCACTTTTAAGCGTGTGTTAGTTTTGTTTCCTTAACGAGACTTTTGAAGACAGGGATTACGTTTTTGTTTTGACACACGTTGCACACTTTGCACAGAGTGGGAACTCATCTGTCAGTAAATCATCTATATGTTCCGTAGGTGCCATACATGTATAATGTGTTGCGTGTGTATCTGGATTATTCACAGTCCTCCTTTTAACTGGGTCAAGTTGCTCCTTCCAGAACATATGAACATAAAATTCTTCCTGTCATCCTGGATTCACCCTCCTGTACCTTATGGTTTCTGTGGTTCAGGAACCGGAGAGGGCCTGAGCTGTAGATTCTAACTCCCACTCATCTGAAGGCTCGATTGGAGCTGGAGGATCCGAAGCAATTACAAGTCAGGCCTTCTGCCAGCAGCCGGCTCTGAGTCTTCACAGGGAGCGCCCCGTGGTGCTACTCAGGTGTCCTAATGTTACAGCATCTGGCTTCCCCAGTCAGAGCAAGGAAGAAACCACAATCTCCTTATGTCCTGATCGTTATGCAGTCATTTTTGCTACATTCTGTTTGTGTGAAATGAGGCAGTTTAAAAACTGCTTCGTGTTTAAAGGGAAGGGAATTAGGTTCCACCTTTTGAAGGGAGTCTCAGATAATTTCGGGGCATACTTTAAAACCAACACGGCATCTACAGGGATACTCGGAGGTATAAGACACCTTGTGATTGAGTAGAGAGCATATTGATAAAAACTGTACACACAGTGGAAAAACTGCAGTGGGTCATGTATTCCCCGTGTTTACACTTGGACATCCTATACAGAGCTGCTTGTCTCCGAGCATATGTTGCTTTCCTTATGTTTCTGTCTGGCTTTTCACACATTTCTTTAAGCTTGAAATTTCTTCTAATTTGCTTCCCCCGTTGTTCGTCTGGTGAACTGTGGTTTTCATGACCTAGCTCAGGTGATCTTCCTTGGAAGCCTTTTTGATTTTTTTCTCAAGCAAATTTATTGATAGACATTGCATTTATTCATTATCCATTTATCTGTTTAGTTATGAAATATTTATTGAGCATCTACTCTTCTAGCCGGTGTTAGTACTGAACAAGAAAAATATGGTTTGTGCTTTCCTGAACCTTTGTATATACTTACTATGTTTTTTTTATTTGTTTACATCTTTGTTTTTTATTGGACTAATCTCCTTGAAGATAGGAATTGTCTTGTTTCACTTTGTATTCATAGTACCTAATTCACAGTGGTTATTAATATTTATAGTAAATAATGAAAGCTTTTGATTATCTTGATATATTAGGCAAAATACCAGCTTAATTATTTTTTTTTAAGATTCTTTATTTTTTATTTGACAGAGATCACAAGTAGGCAGAGAAGCAGGCAGAGAGAGGGGGGAAGGAGGCTTCCTGCTAAGCAGAGAGCTGGATGAGGGGCTCGATCCCAGGACCCTGGGATCATGACCTGAGCCAAAGACAGAGGCTTTAACCCATTGAGCCACCCAGGCACCCCAAAATACCAGCTTAATTATTATATCAATAATAAAAGAGCAGATGTATTTGGTCCTTGTCAATCTGTTAATTTGATTAATAGTTAATTCAAGTTCTGGGGTTTTTCTAATTCATGCAAAATACATCTCTGTGCTCCCTACAGGACAGGCAATTTGCTAGGTCTTTGGCATGGCAATGCTTCTGAAATAAAGTGGTGATTAGTTAAGAGTTAAGTGGTTTATGGGTATTTCAGTGACTGGGGCTTGGAAATTCAGAAAGTTGATGTCCTTAAAGGTTATAAACTTTTGATTAAAAAAAAAATCCAGGTTTTTGTGGGGGCAGATAATATCGCATGTGGTACGGTGATTTATTTTAAAAAGTTATGTAACTTAGGTAGTCGGAAGTAATTTTTGTTAAGTCTCCTATGATAATTCTGTGAAAACGATCTCATGTTTACTAGATGAGGGTTTTTTGTTTTTGTTTTTGTTTTTTTAACAATATGTACAACTTACTGTGAGGCTGTGAGTAGTAAAACCCAGTTAAAGCATACCTGTGTTTAAAGAAATAGTATTTTGGTTACTAGCAGTGTCTGATTTCCAGTACTTTAAAAATGAATGAGATGGTGTGCTCATTTTTACAGAGTAAATAATAGTTGCTTTATTGTGCGTAATGGTGTTGTTTTATAGGCTTGACGCATAGAATACGCATTCTTATGGTTGTAATAATGTGTTAGCATTTCAGCAGGAACTTGATGCAAGACATGACAAATATGAGAGACTTGTGAAACTTAGTCGGGATATAACTGTTGAAAGTAAAAGGACAATTTTTCTCCTCCATAGGATTACAAGGTGAGTAAATATCTTTAAAACTTGTTACAGTTGCATACAGTATTGATTGATATGTATTATAATAGTATTTTGTAATGGTTTATATCTCTATAGACAGTAGCTAGCTGTCAGAATATTCTGTGATTTTTATTTCTATGAACCCTGGGATCAGAAGACGTTAGCAGCAAGTAGATTTTTTTTTTTTTTTTTTTGGTGAGTTGGGGGCGGAGAGGGGAACGGGAGACGGAGGGAGAATCTTAAACAGGCTTCATGCCCACCATAGAGCTAATGTGGAGCTTAATCCCACAACCCTGAGATCATGACCTGAGCGAAAATCAAGAGTTAGACACCCAATGGACTGAGCCACCTAGGCATCTCACTAGCAAGTAGATTTTAAGAATAAATATTTTAATCAATATAGGAAGTTCTTATTTTCAGAGTAGCTAGGGATTTTGTGTTAAGATCCCTCAGTGATGTAGATGTTGTTTGTGAAAATATTAAATTTTAATGGTTTATTAGAGCGTGTTACATTAAAGCTTTCTTTGGGTGATACACGCAAAATTTTAATGTTAGATCAGTGTTGAAATCTGCTTTATTTATCTTCCCATTCATTGCTCAACTCATTGCAATCTGCTTTTCTGCCTCACAACTATTGTAATTGCCCTGTTACCATCATACTGCTAAACCTAGTACATATTCTTCTCCTTTTACATTTTTGTAACATATGATCCCATTGACTGCTTGTTTTTTGGAACTTCCTTTTCCTTCAGCTCTGAGGCATCTTTTCTTTGAAATTTCTTTCTGTAAGAATATTTCATTTTATTTTTCTAGGTAGTCTCTATATATCCTGGATTCCTTGGTTGCAAATAAAAGAAACCAGCTTAGGAGTCGCCTGTGTGGCTCAGTTGGTTTAGTATCCAACTCTTGGTTTCGGCTTAGGTTATGCTCTCAGGGTCAAGAGATCACTCCACCCCACTTGACTCCACTCAGTCTGGAGTCGGCTTGAGATCCTTTCCCTCTGCCCACCACTCCTCTGCTGTTCACGTGCATATGTGTTCTCTCTCGAATGAATGAAAGGAAAGAAAGAAAGAAAACGAAACCAGCTTAAACTACCCTAAGCAGAAGAGGGAGGCAAATTATAAAGATTCAGGAGTGTCTTATGAATTCAACTGGGTATCGCTCTCTTCCATCTTTGCCTCATTATTTCCTTCCTATTTCATTTAATTGGCTTTCTTTGCTTCTCTGTTTTACATGAGGCTAGGAAGTGCCCACCCAGTAACTCCCCAAGAGAGACTCTTGTTAAAAATTACAAATGCTGGGGCGCCTGGGTGGCTCAGTGGGTTAAAGCCTCTGCCTTCGGCTCAGGTCATGATCCCAGGGTCCTGGGATCGAGCCTTGTATCGGGCTCTCTGCTCAGCAGGGAGCCTGCTTCTCTCTCTCTCTCTCTGCCTACCTTTCTGTCTACTTGTGATCTCTCTCTCTGTGTCAAATAAATAAATAAAATCTTTAAAAAAAAAATTACAAATGCTTCTAGAAGGATTTACAGTATGTATTTTATAAAGTGTTTAAGTAATTCTACATATAATTTATGGTATTTTATTATTAAAACTATTACTGGGGGTGCCTGGGTCGCTCAGTCAGTGAAGAGTCTGCCTTTGGCTCAGATCATGATCCCAGGGTTCTGGGATCGAGCCCCGCATCTGCCTCCTTGCTCAGTGGGGAGCCTGCTTCTTTCTGTCTCTCTGCTGCTCCCCCTACTTGTGCTCTCTCGTGCGCTGTCTCTCTCTCTCTCTGTCAAATGAATAAATAAAATCTTTTAAAAAATATTACTGAAGTATTCTAGTCACTCATTTACAATTTTTTTCATTTACAGTTTTTAAGATAACGTACTAGTAGCTTAATTTTTATTGTTTTATTTATTTTATTCTATTAAGTGGAAGTATATTTGCCATACATAGATTTATTGGAATGTGGCGCTGTAAACTTTGTATTATCACCTGACTCTAAAATTAGTTTTTGCTTGTTTTTTTAATGAGTTCTCAGCTTACATTACTGAAAGATTTTAAGTTATTCTTGAACTTGAGCTTGTATTATGGAAAGAAGCAACACTGTTTTGACTAATTATGAACACCTTTTCAATAAAAATTGCAAGTTTAAAAGAACTGACATCAATATTCAGCAGTCTAAAGAAATAATAGAACTGTGACAGGAGGTCTTAATATTTTAGAAAAAGCCATATTATTGTATGAAGTCATCTTGTAAGTATTTCTCCACCAAAAATGTACATTGGTATTATAGTAAACTTAGAAAGTAGTAATTTTTAGGAAAATAATAAATTGTATAAAAGTAAAGATACTGAATGAAAGAAGTCAGTCAAAATACCAAAAGATAGCTACTGTCAGCAGATTTCATATTTCATACACAAATTTTATGTGTGTGTGTATATATATTTTTAAGCCCTGTGCCCAGTGTGGGGGCTTAAACTCATGACCCTGAGATCAAGAGTCATATGCTGTACCAACTAAGCCAGCCAGGCACCCCGATTTTACATATTTTTAATAAAATAGAATTGTGGTTTTGAGTTAGAAGCATCCGGATACAATATTTATTTAGCCTTGTGTTCAGTGATATTTAGATTATTTCAGGGTTTTTTTTTTTAAGATTTTATTTATTTATTTGACAGAGATCACAAGGAGGCAGAGAGAGAGAGGGGGAAGCAGGCTCCCTGCTGAGCAGAAAGCTCAGTGATGATGATGCATGCAGTGCAATGCAGGGCTTCAATGCAAT